>JAXGGA010001999.1:35000-133871 GCA_038373865.1 Uloborus plumipes
TAATAATAATAATAATAACAATAATAATAATAATAGCAACAACAACAACAACAGTAATAATAATAATAATAATAATAATAATAATAATAATAATAATAAAAATAATAATAATAATAATAATAATAATAATAATAATAATAATAATAATAATAATAATAATAATAATAATAATAATAGCAACAACAACAACACCACCAACAGCAATAAAAAATAATAATGATAATGATGATGATGATAATAATAATAACACTAATAATAATAATAACAACAGTAATAATAACACTAATAATAATAATAATAATAACAATAATAATTACACTAGTAATAATAATAATATTCACAACAATGATAATAACACTGATAATAATAATAGGAAGAAGAAGAAGAACAAGAAGCAGAAGAATGGTAACAATAATAAAAATAAAAATAATAACCCTAATAATAATAATAATAATAATAATAGCAACAACAACAACAACACCAACAGTAATAATAATAATAATAATAATAATAATGGTAATAATCATAATAATAATAATATTAATATTAATAACAATAATGATGATGATGATGATGATAATAATAATAATAATAATAATAATAATAATAATAATAATAAAAAGAAAAAAAAATATAATAAATAAATAAATGAGAAATATTATTTTTCAGTCCCCAAATATGAAGTTATGAATAGGTTTAAGAAGTTTTAACACTTCTAAGATTATATTTGTTTGTTTTACAAATGCTTTGAAAATCTAGGTAATAATGAGTAAATATTTTTGTTAGGTTTTGCTTTCAAACGTGTGCACACACAAACACACAAAACAAAAAAAAATATAAAAAGCGAAAAACATCACTCGTGAACAATTTTGCAACCTGAAAGCTCGGATTTAGAAAAAAGAGAAGTAAATATTTAATGCTATTGAAAATATCCCAGCTGCAATTTTCTCGGTGAAAATGGAGTGAATGCAACGGATGCAGAAGATGAGGCTGAAAGATGAGTAGATCAAACAGGCATTTTTTTTTGACAATTCTAAAGAAAAGAAAGCAGGGGAATAACGAAATGTGAAGTAAGTGAAAAAGCAGAGCTGTGTACTCTTTCTACCCCATCAAAAGTGTGAGAAAATTATTTTAGAAAAAGCATGTCTTTACATGGCAAAAACCTTTCATGTGGTTATTTTTTTAAAAAAAAAAGCTCCAAAACGATTTTTACATGTCATTTAATTTTTAATGGGCCAAATAAATAAATAGATTTAAATCAAATAAAAATGAGAACAAAGAAAAAAAAACGTATTATAAAGTAACCCTAGCAGCATAATCTCATCGGCCGATGATCGGCCATTCATCGAAACCTGATGAAATTCTCATCGGCCGATGATCGGATTCGATGAGCAGTGCAGTCCTGTGTCGATGAATTTAGGATCAATTTTGGATGCTCGGCTTATTTTCTTCGGGAAAGTTGATCTGAAGGATCACGCTTTCCGATGAAAAGTAGCTCATCGAAAACCGTGCTCGGATACTGATTGGAACGATGTCATCTTGCGATACGGGATCAGTTTGCGAGGAGTTCGATGATCAGCCTAGCAAAATCGATGAGTTGATGCTACTTGAGAAGACTTTGTCGTAACTGCATTGAGAAGCGATTCACTTTTTTAGAGCTCGAGGTCGTTGAAACTGATACACTCAATGCAATCTCTCTCCAAGAAATACTGAACTCAGACAGCCAGCACTATCAACACCACTTTGATACTCCCCCACCATGTATAGCTGCATGCATTTACACGTGTTTAGTATCCTGACTGTAGTCAAGCCCGTAATTTATCGTTCACTCAAATATGCCTTTTTGTTCGGCTGATATGCTGATATTTCAACTTCGGCTTTTTTTTTTTGAAAACTAGTGCATACTGTCTGTCCGTGAAAGCCGCGCCTAGCACTCGCGAACCATTCCACTTAAGGGGTGATGGGTTGTTGGTGGGAACTTTCCAAAGTTTTCCATTTAAGGGGTCCAGTACCCTTTCGGTGAAGAAAATATGTCGAAAAATTGGTTAACTTAAAAGTGACTTGTTTCAAGATCTATTAGTTTTAATTTCATGAAATTTTAACCAAATATGAATTCAACTCGATAATTCTTTTCGATTCCAAAATGTAAGTTATGGGTGTTTTTGAAGTTTTTAAGCAATTATTTTAATAAAGGGAAATTTTCTGTTTGCCGATAATTTAAAACATACTGAAAAATAAAAATTATAACCCTAACAATAATAATAATAATAATAATAATAATAATAATAATAATAATAATAATAATAATAATAATAATAATAATAATAGCAACAACAACAACAACAACACCACCAACAGTAATAATAATAATGATAATAATAATAATAATAATAATAACAATGATGATGATGATGATGATAATAATAATAATAATAATAACAACACTAATAATAATAATAACAACAGTAATAATAATACTAATAATAATAATAACAACAGCAATAATAATAACACTAGTAATAATAATAATAATAACAACAATGATAATCACACTAATAATAATAATAATAAGAAGAAGAAGAAGAAGAAAAAAAAAGGAGAAGAATAGTAACAATAATAAAAATAAAAATAATAACCCTAATAATAATAATAATAATAATAATAATAGCAACAACAACAACAACAACAGTAATAATAATAATAATAATAATAATAATAATAATAATAATAATAATAATAGCAACAACAACAACACCACCAACAGCAATAAAAATAATAATGATAATGATGATGATGATAATAATAATAACACTAATAATAATAATAATAATATTGACAACAATGATAATAACACTGATAATAATAATAGGAAGAAGAAGAAGAACAAGAAGCAGAAGAATGGTAACAATAATAAAAATAAAAATAATAACCCTAATAATAATAATAATAATAATAACAATAATAATAGCAACAACAACAACAACACCAACAGTAATAATAATAATAATAATAATAATAATAATAATAATAATAATAATAATAATAATAATAATAATAATAATAATAATAATAATAGTAATAATGGTAATAATCATAATAATAATAATAATGATGAGGATGATGATGATGATGATGATGATGATGATGATAATAATAATAATAATAATAATAATAATAATAATAATAATAATAAGAAAAAGAAAAAAAATATAATAAATAAATAAATGAGAAATATTATTTTTCAGTCCCCAAATATGAAGTTATGAATAGGTTTAAGAAGTTTTAACACTTCTAAGATTATATTTGTTTGTTTTACAAATGCTTTGAAAATCTAGGTAATAATGAGTAAATATTTTTGTTAGGTTTTGCTTTCAAACGTGTGCACACACAAACACACAAAACAAAAAAAATATATAAAAAGCGAAAAACATCACTCGTGAACAATTTTGCAACCTGAAAGCTCGGATTTAGAAAAAAGAGAAGTAAATATTTAATGCTATTGAAAATATCCCAGCTGCAATTTTCTCGGTGAAAATGGAGTGAATGCAACGGATGCAGAAGATGAGGCTGAAAGATGAGTAGATCAAACAGGCATTTTTTTTTGACAATTCTAAAGAAAAGAAAGCAGGGGAATAACGAAATGTGAAGTAAGTGAAAAAGCAGAGCTGTGTACTCTTTCTACCCCATCAAAAGTGTGAGAAAATTATTTTAGAAAAAGCATGTCTTTACATGGCAAAAACCATTCATGTGGTTATTTTTTTAAAAAAAAAAGCTCCAAAACGATTTTTACATGTCATTTAATTTTTAATGGGCCAAATAAATAACTAGATTTAAATCAAATAAAAATGAGAACAAAGAAAAAAAAACGTATTATAAAGTAACCCTAGCAGCATAATCTCATCAAAGAAAAAAAAACGTATTATAAAGTAACCCTAGCAGCATAATCTCATCGGCCGATGATCGGCCATTCATCGAAACCTGATGAAATTCTCATCGGCCAATGATCGGATTCGATGAGCAGTGCAGTCCTGTGTCGATGAATTTAGGATCAATTTTGGATGCTCGGCTTATTTTCTTCGGGAAAGTTGATCTGAAGGATCACGCTTTCCGATGAAAAGTAGCTCATCGAAAACCGTGCTCGGATACTGATTGGAACGATGTCATCTTGCGATACGGGATCAGTTTGCGAGGAGTTCGATGATCAGCCGAGCAAAATCGATGAGTTGATGCTACTTGAGAAGACTTTGTCGTAACTGCATTGAGAAGCGATTCACTTTTTTAGAGCTCGAGGTCGTTGAAACTGATACACTCAATGCAATCTCTCTCCAAGAAATACTGAACTCAGACAGCCAGCACTATCAACACCACTTTGATACTCCCCCACCATGTATAGCTGCATGCATTTACACGTGTTTAGTATCCTGACTGTAGTCAAGCCCGTAATTTATCGTTCACTCAAATATGCCTTTTTGTTCGGCTGATATGCTGATATTTCAACTTCGGCTTTTTTTTTTTTTTGAAAACTAGTGCATACTGTCTGTCCGTGAAAGCCGCGCCTAGCACTCGCGAACCATTCCACTTAAGGGGTGATGGGTTGTTGGTGGGAACTTTCCAAAGTTTTCCATTTAAGGGGTCCAGTACCCTTTCGGTGAAGAAAATATGTCGAAAAATTGGTTAACTTAAAAGTGACTTGTTTCAAGATCTATTAGTTTTAATTTCATGAAATTTTAACCAAATATGAATTCAACTCGATTATTCTTTTCGATTCCAAAATGTAAGTTATGGGTGTTTTTGAAGTTTTTAAGCAATTATTTTAATAAAGGGAAATTTTCTGTTTGCCGATAATTTAAAACATACTGCGTGCAGCATTACTCTTTTGTAAAATAAGATATCCACTTAATTTTTTTTTTCTAGAGTAGAAAAATAATGTATGTTTGAAATGACGAAGAATTAGATTGATTAAATACTCCTTACCCACAAAATAAAATTTTTAAATTCAAAATTCAAATTTTGATGCATTTTTTTAAACTTTATATAGCTACAATTTAAAAAGTTTCAACACAAGGAAAATTTCGGTTCATTAAATTAAGCATAATGAGTACATGAGCACTTGTATAAAGTTTCGTGCACTTGAGATTATCCGTTTCCGAGAAATGCTGCGCGCAACGAGTAAAAATGTAGTTTCGAGAAAATGAACTTCAAAAGTCGGTTTTAAACATCTATCGTAATGGTAAACAAATGCGATTTGCAAAATTCGGTTTTTGCTGTTTTCCTCATATCTTCCGTTCTACTGGGAATTTTATTACGGGGTTTGTCTTAAAATGTTCCCATTATTTCCCAGTTCCAAAAAAAGTTAAATACAAAAAATCAATTTTTTGAATTCTTAAAGGGTACTAGACCCCTTAAAACTTGCATTTGCTATCCCAAGTAGCATCAACTCATCGGATTTTGCTCGGCCGATCATCGAACTCCTCGTAAACTGATCCCATAACGCACGATGACATCGTTTCGATCAGTATCCGAGCACGGTTTTCGATGAGCTACTTTTCATCGGAAAGCGATATCCTTCCGATCAACTTTCCCAATGAAAATAAGCCGAGCAACCAAAATTGATCCTAAATTCATCGAGCATCCAAAATTGATCCTATATTCATCGGCACGGGACTGCACTGCTCGTAAATTGCTCCAAATCTCATCTTATTTATGGCAAAACTCATCGGATTTTGCTGCTCGGATTCTGTTTGGCCGATGAGACATATTGGAGCAATTCCCGATGAGAACCTATCGGAAACAATCATCGGCCGCTGAGAATTTCAAAGGGTTTCGATTAATGGCCGATCATCGGCCGATGAGTTTATGCTGCTAGGGAATCTTTTGACACATTCAACTAAACTATGTATTTAAAATTAGCATCGTTCTACGTTGTTTTATACGGCTGAAAATGCTTCTTATTATTCTTCCCTTTATTGTTATCTTACCTATCTCTCCTACTTTGGTAAGATCAGAGAAGACCTGACGCATGCGTAAATGCTCGGAAGGTTTTACCTAAGAAAATCAGACAGTATTTAGGTGATCCCAAGTAAAATGAACACAGAAGTATTTCATCATTTTTTTGCTCAGAATACGTTATCCTTTTGAACATATTCAACAATATTAAATGTAGCAAATTATGGAACGACGTATGTGAAAATTGATAAACAATTCTCATTGGTAAACATTCAACTTCGGTTTATACAGAAGAAAAATTATTATTCTCTATAAGTAAAAAAATACACACATGTATTTCATAGTCTCAAACCATTTTCTTTTTAAATATTTTTCATTTGTGTCTTTTTTTACAGGTGAGCAATGAGTACTTGTAACCAAGTTATTCTTTTCGCTTTAACTGAGATTTTAATCTGTGCTTATGTTTCGAATCTAGAAAGCTATTTCAGAGGAAATAAGTTATTTTCTTATACAATCTTGTGGAGAAAATGCTGCATCTAATTTCAAAGGAAAGCTAACTTTTCACATCTTGCTCTTTTTTTTCCTTCTCTTTTTTCTAATCCATTCGACTCGTTTCCCATCACAAACAAATGAGCAGCAAAATGTCAAGCGGAGTAAGATTAAATTTCCTAGGATTCTCAAAAGAAGAATAGTTTCTCGAAATGGAAACGGTCCAGGTGAGATTCCATTCTGTTTTTAGTTTTTTAAGTTTTGAAACATTGTAATATCTTTCTAAAAGGCGGGTTGCTGTGAAACTTCAAACCTGAAAGAAATATTCATGTTTTCCTCCCTCTCTTTTTGCAATGGATTTCCAAGAGGAAAGAAAAGAAAACAATATCGGAATAAAAGAATGCAAGTAAAAGTGTATGTCTTTTATTAGACATAATTACTCTGGCATTTAGGGCCCTGCACCACATCAGTGGAAAACGCGAGCATAAAGCAGAAACGTAAAATGGATTAAATGGAATTCCTATGGAAAGTACCCGGATTTTCGGTTTCTGCCTTCAGTTTCGGTCGCGTTTTCCACTGATGTGGAGCAGAGCCTTTACAGTACTGGTTAAAGTAAATGCTTAAGATGTATTGTTATTTATTTGCAGACTTTTTGAAGAGTACGAAAGTAAAACAAAACATATATTTTTATACTAGAGCCTCTTAGAGGGTCAAAAAATGACGATAAAATATTTTTTTTATCGAAAAAAAAGGATACAGTAGAGTTTCGAAAGTCCGATGTAATTGGGGCTCACATTA
This sequence comes from Uloborus plumipes, assembly GCA_038373865.1. Classification (NCBI taxonomy): domain Eukaryota; kingdom Metazoa; phylum Arthropoda; class Arachnida; order Araneae; family Uloboridae; genus Uloborus; species Uloborus plumipes. Next base: position 42,234 of record JAXGGA010001999.1, read on the forward strand.
CCCCGGACTACTGAAAAATCGAATTATCTGGTGAATTCATTTAGCGGTAGAAACTTTACACTTTTAGGGCTTCATAAGGACGTAAAACTATTCATTTCAAGCCGTTTCACGTATCAAGTTATTACTTCCAAAGCTTATCTTAATTTTTTATAGTAGTCAAAAAATTGGCGAGTGTCATTGACACCGATCTCTCATCACATTTTCTTTATTATCATTACTTTGTTGTATTCACAAAAGGACATTTTACAATAACAAAAAAATCCAATTTTCAAATTGAAATGCAAATTATCTTTTTCAGCTGTTACAGATACACCTTAAAATGTCAATAACGTACCTTGGATTAACCAGAACCTCAGACTTATGAGACTCAGATTTTCGAGACTCTACTGTATTAAAATATTAAAGTAAACATGGATGTTTCTTCTTACGAAGATCACTGTAAAATTCAGTACATATATGCAAAAACCTGAGTGAAATGAAAATAACGCATAGTTAAAAGTTTAGGATTATTCGTTGAATAACTATATGCATGCTGGTAAGGAGCATATTCTAAAATATGAATCGTTTTTATGCACCAAGATGATGTATAAAATGGTCCATATTTCAAAAATTATCCTGTAATTAATTTGAATATATTTTTTAAAAACAGCAAATGTAAAAATGTTAAGTGAAGAAACCAATAAATTCTACCTGGAATGTTTATTCGTAGCAATATTTTAAGTTGGAAAATGAACTGTGAATGCTTCATTAGTTTTGCTTTCTAGAATTTCTCGTTGCGACGATAATAGTATACAAAAACTTAAAGTTATTAATTCAGGAACACAATACGCAGACAGTCTCTAAGTAATCTTGAACATTCTTGTGCACTTATTTTTTAGTACTTGAAACTGAAATACAAAGTAATCTTTGTGAATGCAGATGTTACTATTTGCCGACTAGGGGGCGAGGTGGTAGAGCGTCGGCTTTCAGCGCCGATAGCCCGGGTTCGATTCTGGAGTTGGCCAGTCGGCGGATTTTCGAGATGCGGAAAATCCTCGGCGCCCTCGCATGATTATGCGGCATGTAAAAGATCCCTTGGGGTATTCGTTTGGCTTTGACTATCCCTAGGCAAAATTAAATCCTAGTGCTCTTTCGCATCAAAAAGAGCCCAGGTGCCTCCATCTGGTGGCAACTGGGCGTCAAAATTCTCGTGGCAATGGCATTCCACCGATTCTGGTGCTACGTGAAAGATTGCATGCTTAATTGGGGGATCGCACTGGGTCTGCAAAAAGGTTGTACAGCCCCATTTGAAAGAAAAAAAAAAAAGACGTTACTATTTTTGCTGTCCACATTAATGCATTCAGGGAAAGCAAATGGGGTGAACAATTCTTAGAGAGATAATTTAGAATCAACGCCACATAAATCTATTACACACTGCAAAAGGGATTCACAACCCAGGTAGCGCAAATAACCTTTAAACGTTTTATAAACGTTTTTAAGCGGTTGTTACAACTTTAATAACCATTTTACAACCTTTAAAAAACGAAGTGTGCTACTTGGGAAACGTACGGACATCCCTGTCTGATAACATTTTACGTTTTATACTGTTGTTTTGAGGTGCTCTTAAAAACACTTGTGACCAATGTTTTGGTTCAAATACAAAATAACAGCAAATCAAACATATCTAAAAGAAAAAAATAATAAAAAATCAAATGAAAAAAATAATAAAAAATCAGACAAGCTGTGACTGTCAAATTATTTTTAGGTCGAAGAGCAAAAATTTTCCTCAATTTTGAGAATCGCCCATTTTCTTTTCAAATATTGCAAACTGTTAAAACTCAAGAGAAAGCTTTTAAATTGAAATCGAAGGGAAAAGTGCACGCTCGATAACGTACCCTTTTTACTTTTTTTACAGAAATATTTCTTTCAGATTTAGTTGAGTGATGTGCCGAATCTGCTATTGGGGGGGGGGGGGGGTCGTCACCGTTTTCTGTGTTTAGATCCCTTTTTTGCACAATACGAAAGAAAATTGTGAAAGGACGCTGGTACAAAAAGCACGTTTAGTCTTACATACAAAACAAAAGCAGGATTAGTGTTCCCTGTAGACATTTTGTTTTTCTAGAAAAGAACTTTTTATGTTTTCATATAATTAATTCATTGCAGCATACGCTATTTTTTTCGTTTTAATTAGAAATTACTCCCTAAAAGCGCTTTTTCATTTAAAATATTTGTTGCACTAATGAAACAAATAAATAATCTATTTTATAATAGTCTCTTCTGAAATTAGGAGATAATGACTTTAAATGGTAAAATGAAAAACTGAAAATAGTCAGGTTTTTTACTTAATTTAAGGCACAATATATCAAGCCCTTAAACTAGTTGTGCAGTAAAATTAAGACAATGTTGAAACAAGTTTTAGGTTCTGAAAAACAACTTTTTTAAATTCTTTCACATAACCGAGAATGCCCGATGAAAGGTTCAACATATTGTTCTGTTTTTTTTCCTTTGTTTCTTTGCATAGTGTGTTTTAGTTTTTTAACGATGAAATCTACGCAAAAAATGTATGCACAAAAATGTAATACTTCTATAATTTCTGAATTATTATATTCAAAAAACGCTTTAATACTTGATATGTCGCCCTATATATTTTATAAAAACAATTTTCATTTGCACTAAAAGAAAAAAAAATCATGTAGCGTGAAATTTAATATGAATTCATTTGCTTCTAGAATAAGAAGTTAAGAAGCTCGGAAAATTCGCATAAGAAAGGCTGCTAAAAACATTAAATGAGAGTTTGATGTCTATGTTTAAGAAACAGAAATTTTTTAAACATAACTAAGAGTTATTCATTTCTAAAGTATTTTTGATACCCAAAACACTTTCCGTTTACATTCTAAAAAAATAACAACTGCATATAACGCTAAATGAAATAGAACTTCCTGCATTACAAGTTGAGAACGTCTAAACCTTCACTGGTTGCAAAAGAGGGCGAACAGCTTATTATGCTTTTTAAAATGTAGAAATCAATCACGTGTTTATTAAAATACTAAACAAAAGTATCATAAGTGAAATATCTGACTACCGAATGTTTCCAAAAATAAAAAAGCCGAATAAAATCATACCTAGATTAACATCTTCAGAGATGCATAAACGAAGCCTGTAAAATTTAAAGCTTCTTTAAAATATCATAAAATATTGCACAGCAAGTAATATTTTTAATTATATTCTGTGGAATGAACCATTTATATATTTTGGTCAGATTACACGATTACAAGGCTAAATTAAGATTATTGAAAGAAAGATAACAATTACGATTGCACAAGAAATACTTGATTAAAATTACGATTACACGATTACAGCTGTCCCATTTTCAAATTATGATTATGATTACAATTACAAAAAATTGTAATCGATTACGCGGATTGCTCCAAGCCAACAAATGTTTCAAAATTTATTACAATCTGAATTTTCTGACTTAATTTACAAATGCAAATTATGTAATCAACATTATTTTAAAATTTAAAATTACATTTTTTTTTCATTTCTTAAGTGATTAGTGGAAAGTTCGAATTAATTAATGATTAAGACGTAGATAATTATAATTCTATCAAAATTTTCTTTTCTAGCTTCTCGTTTAAAATTCTTCACAGGGTAATTTCTGGGTTTATTTTATCGTTTGGAATGTAATAAGTAGTTTTTGAAGAATTATAAAATAAGCTTATTTATAGAAACATATTGTTTATTTTCTTCAAAAGTTATGCTACCTAAAAATTTTACTGAACTTTTATCACCTGAAAAAATTGTAATATTAAAAAGATTATAAGTTTAATCTTCGCTTCCGACAAATTTTAGTGATTTAAAAGAAGACTAAGGAATCTCATTGTTTTTCAAATTTATCTTTTAACATATGGTTGTTCAATATTGTAGAGTATAAGTCTTTAAAATTAAAAGTATTTAAATTTAGTTTCTTACATTTGTCAAAAGATTCAATTTGAAAAAAAATGAAAAAGAAAAAAAAAACCACTTGCCTAGAGCTTTAACACATTTTTACTAGCTTTGGGCTTGTAGAATTAATGAAAGAAACAATTTTAAAACAAATTCTTTGTGGAAAAGTACATATGAAAGTTCTGAAAGTCTATGCTGTTAAAACAATAACATAATATGAATAATTCAATGCTTTAACCGTTTTTCTTGCTAAAAGTGAAAAAAAATAGCTTGGCAAAGATACTTGAAAAATAAGTTCTCATTGTTTGTTTTCCAAAACTATCCAAAACAAGCAATTTGTTGCTTCAGCATTATAAAAAACTACAACATATAAGTTGAGAACTACTGCATCAAACATAACGAATTTTCATAAGGATGGAATCTAAAAATATATAACTAAATGATCGATTTCTACGATAAAATATGATGTTTACTAATAGCATAATTATGTATTTGTCGGGTTTTGCTCCTCCATGCGGGTCTTGTGTAAGGGCAACTAACACTCGAGGAAGGATCCTATATAAATAAAGCCTTAGTGGTGACAAAAAAGTACTTAAACGACTCTACTGAATTGCTTCCAAGAAGAAAATACTTATGTAAATACTTATGTATTTTTAAAGTTATGTTACATTTGTTTTTATGCTTTTTACATGAAATAAAAGTTCTCAAATTTAAGGAGAACACAATTTTGAGCAAAACTTTAAAGACTTAAAATCAGTTGTGTTACTAATTTGTTTTAGAACATGTCTAATCTGTACTGAAATGTATTTCAGCAAATATTCAGCTGAGAAGAGCGTATTCAGCGCACTTTCCATATAGCGGATAAAATTCAGAACACATTTTAGTACTCTTTTTTATAACGCAGCTAACCATTGGAACAAATTTTAGTACATATTCTTGTAACTAGAACACTTTTCCTTAATTAAAATACGGCACTAGTTTTATTAGCTCGTAGCAGTTGTATATTTTAGTGAGTTTTAATAAGTAAAATATACCACACTATCATTTTCAAAAAGTGATAGCTTTGTGCATAAAATAGACAAAATACGAAACGACGTTTAAAAACACAAATAAAAGATTAAAATTTTAAAAGGCAAACAAGTTTAGAGACGACAGCATCCTTCTTCAGTGCATGTCAAACAAATAGGCAACCATTTGTTTGGCTGTTCCGTATTTTTGACAATTTTTAACTATCCATTTTATTTTAACGTTGATATGTAAATCATATCTTCATTAAAACGTCCGTACCATTTCTCCTAAGAATATATATATATATATGTATTTACTGAAGAATCAATTGATGTACTGAATGCTTAATGTAAGCAAATGAATTAAGTGAAGCAATTAAAATCAGAGAAGTTAGTTTTGTAAAAAAGAAAAATCAAAAATATAAAGTGACTTCTTATTCTTTTCAATTTAACCTGTTTTTTAAAAGTTCCCGAACTTGCAATTTTAATTAACTTACGTTTTGTTTATAAACTTTGTAGAGCTGATAAATTGAACAAGTGTGTAACATTTCTTCTAATGACTAATTGGACTAATAAAGTGTTTTCGCTAGCCCAATAAAATAAAAACGAAAGAAGTTTAAACAAGATTGTAATCTTAATTTTTTGGAACAATATTTTTCACAAGAAAAGTAAGGACAAAATTTATTTTTTAAAGCGTAATGAAACAGTGATTTTATTAATGAACTGTATTGTAAAAACCAGATTTTGCTTACTTTACAAATAACATATTAAACTAAATTAAAACGTGCCATTTTAATATTGCATTTAACTTCCTTTTCCTACTGTGGTTTCAATGCCAGATTGAACATATAAATAAACGTTGCTGTTGGGAACATTAGCTTTTTCTTTTTCATCCCGTAATACACAAGAACGTTTATAGCTCTGGCCGTTTTAGTTTTAAAATCAGCATTTTCGATAACGGTTCAGACAAAAGAGTTAAAAAAAAGTGAATAAATAAATGTCGACGACATTTACTCTTCTCAGGTTTTCAAGAACATTTTGAAAATGGCAGTGGAACCGTGCTTATTTTTTAAATGGAAGTGAATGAAACCAAAATAATTGCTCAAGAAACAAACGAAACGTGATTCCGACCGTGACAATACCAGTTTATTGAAATTGCAAATGAAAAAAGGTGAACAGTTTTAAATACTCCTTTGTTTCACGTTTACTGGGTCTAAAGAGGGTTTTAATTTTATCACCAACTTAACGGAGCTAAGGACAGTGGAAGTAAATGGAGTAAAAAGAAAGTGCAGTAAGGTAATTAAAAGCGGGGATGGCAGGAAAACTATTTCAAGATGTCAGTGCCTTTTAAGGAAGAAAGGAAACTAAATACAGATCGGAGGAATGACGTTAAATATAATAAATCCATACGTTTTGGAAAGTTGTTTTGTATTAATAAAGATAGGAACTCTAAAAACATTATTTGGTGTAAGAAAAAAATTTAAAAACTGTATTTTACAAGTGCTTTCGTTTTGCTGGTTATATCCTTTTTTGATTTTAGAGAATCTACCGAGTTAAAGAGTCAATGATTTAGTGTAAAAAAATCTGAAGTGCCACTAATTATTACAGGACAAAGTTTTGGGAGTTCACGGCTTTTCACCAGAATATTTGGAAAAGTTTTTCGAATTGTTACAAGTTTCCATTAATGCAGACTTCCTACTGTTGTGAAAACAGTAAGAAGTTTTTAGCAGTAGGAACTATTTCTGCTTTAGAGCCTTTCCGATAAACTAGAACGGTTCCTTGTTATTACTATAAACGCATTCTTCCTGGAAGACTCCTGATTTATTCTGGAAACGTTATTACCTTTCATTTCAAAGATTTCTGTATTCATCAGAAAGAATACGCCGTAATTTCAGGAAGGTTATTGACTTGTACCCGGAAACCAGGAACATACTTTGAGTTATATAAATTGCGCACCGTGCTTAAGATAACCAAGTGTAAGAAACGTTGTTGCTGCAGACTGTCAGTATTCTATAATTGTATAGTTCATTGCATACAGATTATTTAATTTAATTCCAATTACTATACTTCTAGATTTATTTCAATTCTAATAATGCAAAATAATTGAAAATATTCGAAAAATTAGTTTTTATTTATATTAGAAGAAATTAGCTTCAAGTATGCAGTTAAATAAGAACGAGTTGCACATCTAAACAATAATACTCGAGTTATAACTTCCTGAAATGAATTTTCCTATAAACTGAGAGGAGAGATAAACCCCAAATTAAATGATACCCGTTTCTAATTGAAGTGATGCATTACTAATTTTATTTAAATATAGCCGAATGATTGATGCTCATCTAGCCGGACAATTTTCTAAATTGAATTATAAATTGAAAAGGGTCATTCAAATCATCTCACCTATGATAAATATCGTAGACTGGCTGATAGCTTATATCATAAGACTATTTGCCTTGTAAAATTGAAGGGGAAGATCTTAATTGATAAAATTAAGGCTGACAGGATAAGGCTTCAACCATAATACCCTTAGTACATTATTTGAAATCAAACAGGATACAGATAATGGGACAATTCACAGAACTAAGAAGTTTTGTTCTACTTTTAATTAGATTTGGTTATTTTTTTCCTTGCATTCAACGCAAAGATAAGTAAGGAGGTAACGAAGCTCATTAAAATAATTCATTTAGATCTGAGAAAAAATTTAATTTGATAAATGAGGCATGAAGCATTAGTATACCATAATTTGAAGAGCTTTGATTTGTTCCGTCAATTATGCATAGATAAAAAGAAAAAAACTATCATCCATGGTATTTGGCATCAATGAGCGTAAATAAAATGTTTCATATTGTTTTGAAGTGAAAAAATAATGGAATACTTTTGAAATAAAAGTAAACGGTTTAGGTTAAAAGAATTACGATTGCTAGAGTTTCCTTTTCAAACGCTATTTGTTTTTTTGTAAACACCTTAAGGATACAAGAAAACAAACAAACAAAAACAAAAAAAGAAAAAATAAATAAATAAAGAACGAAAGAAAAAAAATAAATCGAGGTTGATTCTGAACTTAGAGATACACATGAAATAAATCGAAACGGGATAGTTTTGAAAAAGTTTAAAGTTTTGGTTTTCTGTTAAATGGAAGTTTCCTGAGTTACTTTTCCTATTCTCAAGAAAAAAAGTTGAGCCTTTTTTAGTGCATTATATTTAAACTGATATAAAAATGAAAAAAATGAAAGAAAACAAAAAAGTCTGCTATGGTGCTAAACTTGTTGTCCGGCGATTAAAAATTTTCAACGCTTCACCTCTTGCATATTTTGTGATAAGAAATTTAGAATTAAGCAAACGGTACAAAATATTCTTAATTAACATGGCGGACACTCTATGAGAGGAGGGGGCGGGGCATCTCATAAAATGCAGCTAAAAATAATGCTTTGAATTTCTGATGTCAATGCTAATTTAAAATGGAAAAAATGCGAAAGTAGAGCGTTTTGATGTAAGTCGAAAATATTAAAATTTAAATTTGAAAAATTTTCTTTATTAAAGAAGGTATTCCAGAAACAAGTGCATGCAACATTTTTGCAAATTTGAGCTTAATTAGCATTGATTTTGCCATTTATTTTACTATATTCCTAATATTGGGTTTCAACCACACATTTGTTGAAATTTATTTAACAGAATCAGATGAATGAACAAGAATTAATCATTGTTTCTGAAACATATTTGGAGAAAATGTCAACAAAATTGAATTGTAGGATAAGCATACACGTCACATACAGTAAAATGGAGAGATTTAAAAAAAAGGAGGAATTTACTTTTTTCCCCCTTTCTTTTAATTTTGCCCCATTTAATTTTTTTCAAAAGAAATTCTCGTGTCCTGATTTCAGCAAGAAAGGAGAAAAAAATAAATAAAAATGATTTCAGCTTCAATTTTAAAAATTTGTTTGGAAAATTTCGGAGGGGGATGCAGCCCTATCAGCCCACTTCGTGAATGTATCACATTGAACGATTCTGTAAACTGGCAGTTGAAGAAAGCTATTGAAAACAAATTTATAAGAAAGAAAGCAATGGTTTCTCAAGTTCGCGTAGATGTGTTCTCAATCAGTTCTCAAATGTGCCCCTAAAGTATTTTCAATTGTATAAACAAATTTAAAGATATCCTGGTCGAAACACATTCAGAGCAATTTTTACGTACTTTTCTGGAACACAATCTATTGCACATCCAGGCATCGCAAAACAGTTCAACTGAAGTGTTCTAAACGTGTTTCCAATGTGTATTGGTTATTTTCAGTGTAAAAGTACCGTTCTTGTCATGAAATATATGTAGCTAAAATATTAAAAAATGCCTGCAAAGTATGTATAATCATAACATACTCAGATAGTCAAAGCTATAACATATTGATGATGAAAAAATATAATTTATTTGAACGATTATTTCTTATTACTAATTTTGTTGCACTAGCAATAAGTAACGTTAACATTAATTACAAATAATCAATTTATATGAAACTCGAATGCATTGGAGTTAGACATAGCAACTTCCAAAAATGTTTTTCATCCACGCTAATCATTTTATGAATTGACGTAATTTGTTCTGAAAATTTAATAAAGGCAACAAATTGCAACAAATACATCAAGAAGTTTTCGCGGTATCCTCACCGCCATTTTTTTCTGATATATTTAACCTGAAAGAAGAATGAGCATCTTTACTACCTTGTATATATTGCAAAAAAGATACATTTTTTACCAAGATTTATTTTATAGTTACAAACTGACACAAACACTTAATTTTCCTTAACCTGCCTAAGATAGGGAAGTGTTTCATACTGCTATTAATAATTATTTTTGATAGAGAGCGCATTTATCTTACAAATTAAATGATTACTCAACTAATGATCAGTAAAATTAAGATATTTACTTATACTTACACACTAAACAAAATTCGGAACATTCCTGAAAAATAATGGGCAAATAGTGTGCTTAGTTTCTTCCAGTAACATATCTAGGGGAAGACACTGAATTTTTTTCTCAAAATTAGTTACCTCCGTCAAATTACACAAAGAACAGCTACGGAACATCCTGCAACTCTTGTATTTATACAGTATCCAGAGACTGCATTTTGCCATTCTTTTGGTCAAGCTGAACAAGACATAACTAAACCGGAAGTGGAACACCTTATTGAGAAACGTACTATGCATTGACACTGAGAGCTAAAAATATTTCTTCAGAAAAGGGACTAATGTGTATTTTTGCAGCAGCAAATCTGGAAATGTTCCGCAAATATACTTGTTTTTTTAGAAGAAACTGATAGAAACGCGTGAAATTTGTTGCCTGGAAAAATTTAGTGACGTTTCGGATTTTTTTTTTTTTGTACAGTGCATAACATGAAATGCTATTTTTAAGAAAATATAAAAGGTAACTTTCCGTTTTTCATCTTTGTTGTTCTGTTCTTTGTGGTCATTTCTGTATTTTGAAACTACACTGTCAGTGTTAATTTTTTCTCAAAGAAAAAAAGTTTGCTTTTATGCTTCTATTTTACACGGTATTGATGTGTGAACATAATAATGCATAGTAAGATCAACTTTAGGATATCTCCATAAAAGCTTACTTTAAGAAATTATAAATTACGTCCCCTCTGCTAAGCGTCATTGTATAAGTGATGATTAAAAAAGTCAATAAAAGTAATTGCAGGACGCAATATAGTGAATATTTTTTTCCCGAATATATAGTTTCTTTGGTGCATTTAACAGTTTTTGACAGCATTTGGCGGGGGGGGGGGAGCATGTAATTTCAATACAAATTGCTTTCATTTTTGTCTTCTGAAAGAGCTTTGAATTTTTTTCTCAAAAAAAAAAAAAAAAAAAAAAGCTCAAAATTCTTATTAAAAATTTGTACAAAATTCATACTAATACAAAAAAATGATAATAATAACAACAATGTATAACGTTTTCAATATTTTTCCTCCAAACATTTCATTTTAAATACCTGCACACTGTCAGTGTTAATTTTTTCTCAAAGAAAAAAAGTTTGCTTTTATGCTTCTATTTTACACGGTATTGATGTGTGAACATAATAATGCATAGTAAGATCAACTTTAGGATATCTCCATAAAAGCTTACTTTAAGAAATTATAAATTACGTCCCCTCTGCTAAGCGTCATTGTATAAGTGATGATTAAAAAAGTCAATAAAAGTAATTGCAGGACGCAATATAGTGAATATTTTTTTCCCGAATATATAGTTTCTTTGGTGCATTTAACAGTTTTTGACAGCATTTGGCGGGGGGGGGGCATGTAATTTCAATACAAATTGCTTTCATTTTTGTCTTCTGAAAGAGCTTTGAATTTTTTTCTCAAAAAAAAAAAAAAAAAAAAAAAGCTCAAAATTCTTATTAAAAATTTGTACAAAATTCATACTAATACAAAAAAATGATAATAATAACAACAATGTATAACGTTTTCAATATTTTTCCTCCAAACATTTCATTTTAAATACCTGCACAATAATATAAATAATAGTAATAATTCTAAATAATAATAGCAGAAATGGTAAATTAAAAAAATGATAGTAATAAATACAGTCCAGTCACATTAATGTGACAACCTTCAAAAGCCTAAAAAACCACCTTTCGCAGAGCGGACTGCTGCGAGACGTGCAGGAAGAGATTTATTTAGGGCTCTGAAGGTGTTCACTGGTAGTTTGAGCCATGCCGACTCCAATGCTGTGGCCAGCTGGGCTAGATTACGCGGATGAGGATCCATGGAGCGAATAACCCGATCGAGATGGTCCTACATATTCTCGATTCTGTTTGAATCAGGAGAGTTTGCTGGCCAGGGAAGAAGGGTAAACTCATTCTGGTGCTCTTCGAACCACGCACGTACACTGGCAGCTGTATGGCACTTCGCATTGTCCTGCTGGTAGATGCCATCATCCTGAGGAAAAACAATGCACATATAGGGGTGGACATGGTCCGCAAAGACAGATGCGTACTTGTAGAAATTCATCGTGCCTTCCACAATGATGAGTGAGCCCAGAGAATGCCAGGAAAACATTCCCCAGCCCATAATGCTCCCGTCTCCAGCTTGGACCGTTCCGGCAATGGTTGAGGGTGTTTGGTTTCAGAGGTTTCACGCCTTATACGCCAACGTCCATCTGCCCGATGGAGCATAAAACGTGATTCATCAGTAAATGCTACCTGTTGTCACTCAATAAACGTCCAGCTGCGGTACTGGCGTGCAAATTCCAGGGTTCGTCGTCGATGGACAGTAGTCAGCATAGCTGCATGGCTGCATGAACCAGTCTTGTGCTTCGGGAGCCCAGACGCAGCAACGTCCACTAAATAGTAGTTTGGTAGATGATGTTGGTAGCCCCTTGGTTCATCTGGGGGGTCAGTTGCTCAACGGTAGCCCGTCTATCAACCCGAACGCATCTCCGCAGCCGTCGTTTGCCTCTGTCATCTATGGCTCCTGGTGCAACACATTTTCCACGTCGCTAATTTTTGACAGTCCCATTTTGCCACGCACGGTACACTTTTACCACGATGGCAAGCGAACAGATCAAAAACTCAGCCATTTTGGAAATGCTTCAACCCTTGGCCCGAAAGCCAATGATTATGCCCTTTTGGACGTCGGACAAATCGCCCTGTTTTTGCATTACGCCAATGATAGAAATGGTTTCCAAAGCCTTCACACACCCTTTGTATACCCCCAACTGCATTGTGCTACCAAGTGCTTTTTGTGATTGGTAATTTGACGTCGAAAGTACGTGGTGGTCTCATTAATGTGACTGGACTGTGTATTATCTAATGATAATCATCATATCAATACTTAATTTTGTTCGATGCTTTTACTGTCACTACCAGTTTTTCTATTCCCAATAATTCCATAACAATAACAGTGATGCTAATTGTAATACATAACAACAGTCATAACAATAAATGTAGTTTTTAGTCCGGCGGCATAGCGAAAGGATTATTCATTTTGAGGTAAAAGCAAAATTTTTTGTTAATTATGTTTTTGGGTCAATAAGGATCATTTTAAGCCACGGAGGCATTCGCTAAGTTACTTGGATCATATTTTATAGCGTCTCAAACTTATTTTACGCTCGCATAGGACTTACAGTCCAGACATATTAGACATTAAATTCGCACATCATGTTGTAGTTCTAATTTTTTAATATGTTGTTTGGGTCACCTAGGGTAGTGTAAATCTAAGTTTGCAGTTTTCTAAAACTTGTGCTCGCCGCGTAACTCGCGAAAAACTACGAAATTTTCCGACTTTTTTCAGTTTTCCCCTTCTAACTCCTAAACTATGCAACTTTTGAATAAACATGTGGCTACCCATTTTAAAGAACACTAAATTTCGAAGAATTTAAGCTCACGTGGTGCTCTGTGAGCCGAATAGTTTAGGAGATATCGTATTTCAAAGAAGGTCATTTTTTGCGAAAAACGCAAAAAAAAAAAAAAAACATGCTTTAATCACATTTCGGACCAAATATCGACATAAATTCCTACTCTACAAGCAAAAATTGTACATTAAGTTACAGTACATTTAATTGGCTTTCATTTAAGGCAAAATTGAAGTCTGTAAGTTGAATAGTTCTTTTATAATCTCGAAACAACAAATATTTGTTTTTGCGAAAAACCTCGAAATTTTCCGACTTTTTTCAGTGTTTCCTTTGTAACTCTAACTTTATGCAACTTATGAAAATACATGTGGCTACCTATTTTAAAGAACACTAAATTTCGCAGAATTTAAGCTCACGTGGTGCTCTGTAAGACGAATAGTTTAGGAAATATCGTTATTCGAAAATGTGTCATTTTTTGCAAAAAATGAAAAAAAAACACGCTTTAATCATATTTCGGACCGAATAGCAACAGAAATTTCTACTCTACAAGTAAAAAATGGACATTGAGTTGCAGTACATTTAATTGGCTTTCATTTAAGGCAAAATTGAAGTCTGTAAGTTGGATAGTTCTTTTATAATCGCGAAGCAACAAATATTTGTTTTTGCGAAAAACTGCTAAATTTTCCGACTTTTTTCAGTGTTTCCTTTGGTACTCTAACTTTATGCAACTTATGAAAATACATGTGCATACCCATTTTAAAGAACACTAAATTTGCAACAGTTTAAGTTCTAGTATCGCTCTGTAAGACGAATAGTGTCGGAAATATCATACTTTGAAAATAGGTCATTTTTTGCGAAATTAAAAAAAAAAAATGCTTCAATCGTATTTAGGACCAGATATCAACATAAATTCCAACTCTACAAGTGAAAAATGGACGTTGAGTTACAGTAAACTTAATTGACTTTCATTTAAGGCAAAAAATAAGTCTGTAAGTTCAATAGTCCTTATACAATCGCGAAAAAAACAATCATTTGCTCTTGCGAAAAACTGCAAAATTTTCCGAATTTTTTCGGTGTTTCCTTTATAACTCCTAAACTATGCAACTTTTGATGGTACATGTGTTTCCCCAATTTAAAAAACATTAAATTTGCAACAATTTAAGCTCTAGTGACGCTCTTTAAGACTAATAGTATAGGAGTTATGAATGAAACACTGAAAGAAGTCGGAACATTTAGCAGTTTTTCGCGAAAACAAAGTGACGATATTGAAAGTACTTTTGAACTTACAGACTTCTTAACTTTTCTGAAAACAGACATAAAATTTAAAATGTTTTAATTTGTTAACAATCTGGTGTTTTTATTACAAAAGCAGGATTTGAACATTTTGAGGGTTCATCTCAGCGGGTCTCGTCATTTTCACAACCCCCATTTTTGCACAAAGAAGTGCAAGGGAGACCAGCTTTTCCACAACCGCATCGAGATGTACGACACTTCGTCCTGCAGGCACACGAGATTATTTCCTGACAGGCTACGGAAGCAGGGGGAATCGAAGTCCATTTAACCTGAAAATAATTGAATCGTTTATTTCGAAAAGGTAACATCTCTATTTTGATCTCCTCTGTCTCTTTAGAAAATTAAACAGCGCACAGTTATATTTTTGAATGTCATAATCAATGGTTATTTGGTAAATTATTGCAGTAATTGTGTACTTAACTAAAGGCATTTTTTTATTGATTATGACATTCAAAAATATAACCGTGCGCTGTTTAATTTTCTAAAGAGACAGAGGAGATCAAAATAGAGATGTTACCTTTTCGAAATAAACGATTCAATTAGATTTTAGTTGTATTACTACAATAAAACGTTTAAGTTAACGTAAAGTTATAATAAAAGAAAAGAAGGTAGGAATACCTTCCAAGTCACAGGAGATTCGCTAGATTTTATCCAGCCATACTCTTGAGGGTCAGGCAGCACAGGAGTTACCTGCAGACTCTTCTTCCATACATGCCCAGCTCGAAATGACGTTCGAAGAGCATGCTGTATTAGTGCGTCCTGAGTTGGGGGAATATTTTCGATTTCCCTTCCTTTAGAGAAGAATCAAGTTTTCCGCACGGCGTTGACGGTATCATCTTCACTGCATCTATCATATAATACGACTTACTGTTCCAGCCCAGGAACCATACACAGTACTTCTGCTGGAGTAAGGGGTTGCGAAAGAGATTTAAATACTTCGTTAAGCGCAGGTAAAGATTGCCATGCTGACCAAGCTGATCGTTTTCCTTTGCTTCTAAAAGACGAAGTTATGTCACAACCTGTAAAAGCTTGGAACACTTCAAGTCCTGAACACTTTTCTGGACCAAGTCGTTTAGCTATGTCGCAGATATCAAAGATTCGGTACGATTTTCCTGTACCTAACAGGCACCACCCACAGCTGATCACATCCCTGGAGGTCTTGAAGAAGCGCAGTGGCCAAGACGACTATATCGGTGTCCACTGTCCTGATGAAAATTCGACTGCAACCATCCCAAGTAGCACACTTCGTTTTTTAAAGGTTGTAAAATGGTTATTAACGTTGTAACAACCGATTAAAAACGTTTATAAAACGTTTAAACGATTTTTGTGCTACCTGGGATGTGATGCACATGTATTTTCATAAGTTGCATCAGCATCAAGTTAGTTTCAAAGGAAACTGAAAAAAGTCGGAAAATTTAGCAGTTTTTCGCAAAAACAAATATTTGTTGCTTCTCGATTATAAAAGAACTATCCAACTTACAGACTTCAATTTTGCCTTAAATGAAAGCCAAATAAGTGTACTGAAACTCAATGTCCATTTTTTACTTGTAGAGTAGGAATTTCTGTTGCTATTTGGTCCGAAATGCGATTAAAGCGTGTTTTTTTTTTTTTTTTTCATTTTTTGCAAAAAATGACACATTTTCGAAGTACGATATTTTCTCAACTATTTGTCTTACAGAGCACCACGTGAGCTTAAATTCTGCGAAATGTAGTGTTCTTTAAAATGGGTAGCCACATGTATTTTCATAAGTTGCATAAAGTTAGAGTTACAAAGGAAACACTGAAAAAAGTCAGAAAATTTCGAGGTTTTTCGCAAAAACAAATATTTGTTGTTTCGAGATTATAAAAGAACTATTCAACTTACAGACTTCAATTTTGCCTTAAATGAAAGCCAATTAAATGTACTGTAACTTAATGTACAATTTTTACTTGTAGAGTAGGAATTTATGTCGATATATGGTCCGAAATGTGATTAAAGCATGGTTTTTTTTTGAATTTTTCGCAAAAAATTACCTTCTTTGAAATACGATATCTCCTAAACTATTCGGCTCACAGAGCACCACGTGAGCTTAAATTCTTGGAAATTTAGTGTTCTTTAAAATGGGTAGCCACATGCTTATTCAAAAGTTGCATAGTTTAGGAGTTATAGGGGGAAAACTGAAAAAAGTCGGAAAATTTCGTAGTTTTTCGCGAGTTACGCGGCGAGCACAAGTTTTAGATAACTGCAAACTTAGATTTACACTACCCTAGGTGACCCAAACAACATATTAAAAAATTAGAACTACACCATGATGTGCGAATTTAATGTCTAATATGACTGGACTGCAAGTCCTATGCGCGCGTAAAATAACTTTGAGACGCTATAAAAAATGATCCAAGTAACTTAGCAAATGCCTCCGTGCCTAAAAACGTTCAAAAAAGGTCACAAAACAAGAATCTAAAAAAAAATTGCTTTTACCTCGAAGTGCACAATTCGGCCAAAATTTGGCTTTATGCCGCTCTACTATTTGTAGTAAATGTAGTGTTTAAATGTAATAATTGTAATAAATGTAGTGTCTTTTATTTTAACAATGGGGATAAATAAAATATGTATTCCGATTTCCTTAATGTCGTAAAGGGTATAAAAAGGGTAAATCAATTTTATCATAGTACTATAAATTTGAGTATTTTTCAATGCATAACAAAATATATCTAACCCATAAAATGCATTATGACAGGTGCTAAGTGCAATAAGAGATTGCAAATTGAAACCTGGAAAAATTAAATCGTGTTCAACACACATTAAAACAAAACTTTTTCTTTCACGAAACCGTGCTTTAAGTTTTTCATAAATGGCTTGCTCAAAATGCAAAACTTTTTTTCCAAGCGCAAAAATGCATTTCTTATGCATTCAAAAGAGAGGAAGAAGAAAGCCCAAACAAATACGACACTAAAAGTACGGGAAATTAAAAACGCGTTTTGCAAGTTATGTAAAGAAAGAAAGGAAAAAAAAGCGTTATACCTATGGTAACTTTTTCTTACGTGTAAAAATAAATTTTAATATTTGTTGATCAAGGAGACGTATTGAAGCATGCACCATCTGTTGTATTCTTTTCCCTTCTATATATATAAAAATGGATGTATGTATATTTGTACGTATGCATGCTTGTTTGTATGTTTGCTAATTATACAAATGCATAGTTATCGTCGGATTTTCATCAAACTTGGCACAACGGTTCCTTGATGCACTAAAATTCACATAGGCGGGGTTTTGAAATTAAAAAAAAATCCAAAAAGTAAGCTTTTTGGATTTGTTGTCTCAAAATGACCATTTTCTTTCAGTTTTGAATATATAGAGTATTAGAGATAAGCCTTTAAGCATACAAATTGATAATATTTAACGCATTAAAATATGAGTATTTTCGAACAAAGATTACGATTAACAATGAAATATCAATTTAAGGCTCACCTATTTCATTTTACATGCAATAAGTTGAAAACAAATATTTTTAGAGCTATATTGTATTAAAGCACCCGGGCAACGCCGGGTAATGAGCTAGAAAAAAAATTACAACCCGGTCGTTATCTGTAGAACAGCCATGCATACCTACTGCTGCAGAATTTACTATAGCTGGCCTAGAATGCTTGAATGCAGTGCAGACATTAATCTAAGAGAAGACAGCTTCATTTTAAACTTCTAATTTAGAAAATGAATGTTGCCCGGTAGGGATAGCAGTTATCCCTACCGGGTAAGTTATCCCTCCCCGGTATTATTTCTAACTATATTTTTCTTTTTCTTTCAACTATCATGTTACTAAAGGCAGACAATTGCGAAATATTTTTAGCGTATGATTATCAGCTTGCCATTCTAAAGCTTAAAAACGCCGACTTGTGGTGAGTGAAGAAGTTAGAGAAACAAGTAAGACATTTTAATTTTAACCGGATAAAAGATATTATTTGACAGGTCATTGGCTACGTAAGTGTGTCAGTTTTGGTTTTACCTTTATTCAGTCGCCATTGGCCCGAAGAGCGGAGCAACAATTATACTTTTTCAACAATTGCAGTATTTTAAAATTGTATTCCAGGAACAGACGATTATTTTGTATATAAGATTTAAACATTACTAGGTGGATCTGCCTCCAGCTCGCTTCGCTTGCAAACCCCTGTTTGCCTCCTGCGAAGGTAACCTCGCCGCCTTCGGTGGCTCGATTACGGTAGTATACTTAGAGCACCTCGTCAAGAAATAAATTAAATATCTACATCTGTTAACATGTAAAATAAAGGCATAAGTAAATGATTCAACTTTAAAAGTTCCATTCAAACTTATTTAATAGTTTGATTTGTGGCTTATTCACGGTGGTGTATTTCAGGTACTTCTACACGTGGTTATTGCAAAATTTACTTCTTGTAGAGTGGTAAGTTGTTGTATAAGTGTTTCCACTTGCAATTTTGGTTTAATGAATAACGACGACCACTTGAATTACTTAGGATTGATTTTTATTCATGGTTGATGATCATGGCACCTCTGGTATTGGGTGCGTTTGCTTCTCTCCGTGGTTACAGAAGAAGTGATCTGTTATACATATTTCCGCTAGGCGGCGTTGTATGTTGCCGGAACATACGTCAGAGTCTGAACATAATACGTCAGAGTCTGAACATTTCTGTTTACATGTACAATGTAAAAAATGAACGTTGTTTTTACAGAATGATACAGCTAATTTGATAGTAATAAACTGTAAAATTGCTAATTTTACAATTTATTACCTTGCATTTTACAGTTTTAAATTGGAAACTCAGCCGTCAGTATTATACGGTTGTTTTTACAGTATAATACAGCTAAATTTTACGGCAACAAAGTGTAAAATTTCTAACTTGACAGTGAGGAACTGTAAAATTGCTAGTTTTACAGTTTATTACTGCGCATTCTACAGTTTTATATTGGAACCTCGGATGCCGGTATATTACTGTAAAAACAACAGTTCAGAATTACAGTGTAAAATAATGGTAGAAGTAAATGATTCACTTTTAAAATTTTTTCATCCAGTTTGAATTACTCCAACAAACACATAAAACAGATTCTTAGGAGTATTAAAGATTGCATTAAAATGCAACAAATATCTCACAGAATTCCCCCACATTAAAACTAAAATTTAAAATTACGTTAAAGTTTGAAATAATCCTTCAAGTAAATAGAGAAGGTCATTAGGTTAATTAAAAGTTCAACCAAAAGCTAAAATGACCTACTAAATAAATTAAACCACATCAAAGGAACCTTTCCGAGGAGTTTACCGAAACTGCAAATTCTAATTCAATTCTGCTTAAAATATTTTATTATTAAAATTATTAAATGTTAAACTAAATTTGGAAAACAATAAAACATGAAGGAGAGTGCCTGATTGAACGTTAGAAGTCCATAATAAAACTTCTATATGAAACAAGTAAATTTTAAATGTATTACTTAAAATAGGTAAATCTCAAAATATTTGTAAACCTAAATTCATGAATAAGAATTAAAAATCAGATATTACGGAAAAACCCAATGAAAGCAAACTACGTAAAAATTAAAAATATTCTAAATATGTGAAACATTTTACAAAACTTTCCGTCCTAAAAATAGTTAAAAAAAATGCATTTTGTCAATCTGCAAAAAAAAAAAAAAAAAAAAAAAAAAAAAAAAAAAAAAAAAAATGCGGGAACACTGAATGCGATGATTCGCCTAGCAAAAGCCGAATTAGCTTTGTTGTAGGGTTGCCAAAGCAAAAAAGAAATGTTCTATCAACAACAAAAGGCAGTGGTTTGTCAAAATGAAAGTTTTATCGATGCGACCCGATTACCGAAATATTGTCCTTTTGTCAGCTGATTATTAAAACTCACGCTTTTAAACGAAAATCCCGCTTCTTCGTTCGTAAAAAAGCACGTGATGTCCGTCCCGTTCTCCGATGTAAGATAATTATTTTCAGTAACTGAAATATGCCCACACCTTTTGAAAATCCTGTAAAAGTCAATTTGCAATTTTAAATACCTCGTCAAATAAAGTAAAGAAAAAGAGGATATTAATTTGCATAAACAGTAGCTTTAGGATTTTACGGAATCTACCATCTTCTTGTCGCCGAATTAGCCAAATTCGATCATTTAAATTGAAACGTTTAAGCCAAAACCTTGCTTTCTCCAATTCCACCTCTAAAAAAGAAAGCAATAAATCAAATGCGCAGTCACCCATTAAAAATACAGTAAACGGTTTCGCAGTTGAAAATAATTCTCCAAATAAATTTGAAGGACATTAAGTTACATTTTGAATGACACATTTAAATGAAAATTCCTCCTCCACCCTTTCGCGTAACTACCCCCCTCCCCTCTCAGGAAAAAAAATCTTTCATTTAACTCAAATGTATACGCATCCTTTAATAATCCAGTAAAAGTCAATTTGTTATTAAACATATTTCTCCAAATGAATTGGAAAAAAAAAAACATTGAGCAGTTACAGTGTAATAAAAATCTTTCGCTTGATTTTAGATGCACTCTAAGCAAAACGAAAGCACGGATCCCGAGTCAACCGATTGCACAATACAAGCACAACTGTAGTGGATCAAATTATCGCTATTCGAACATGACCTTATATGAAAAAAAATGAAACAAAGTTCTTGTTCAGGAACAAAGGTCTTTCTAACGATAGAAAGTACTTCACTTCCCTCTTCAGGGTCCCCCGTACCTACTACAACTCGTGGTTTAACCGAGATGGGGCCGTGAAGTGCGATCTGTTCTTTTGATCCAGATCAAGGGTCGAGCAAACCCCTGCTCTAGTCCCCAGAGGTACGAGACCTTTCACTTGGAGGATTTTGTAACCACGACCTTTTTTTACGTCGATCAGCCACCATTTGCTTCGGCGGTGGATCTTCGATCGGCCAGGATCGAACACGGGACACTCCGGTTACTAGTCCGTCGCCTTACGATCGGCTACCATGGCCCGATAGAAATTAATGGGGGTGGGGTGCTTTTCTCCCCCCCCAATTTGGTGAAAGGTGTAAAATTCAGCTTTAAAAATGTATTAAAAAGGAAAAAAAAAAGCTTTGGGCCCAAACCCCCGAGCTCAAAATAATTTCGTGCCAAATATTAAGGCTATAGATAGTATGGGGTTCCTGGATCTTTTTAAAATTTCATTGACCTAACTTTTTTTAATGTATAGAAATTATTTTTTGGAATGAGAATGGTCGATGGTGAGGGAGATAATAAAAAGAAAAAAAAAGGTGTGATTAGAGTGTAATTTGACATACCGTTGAGCAGAGTTCCCTGTCATTATTAGTTTTTTTTAATTGTAAATACGTATATAACTAAATATTTGATTTTAGAAAAAAATTCGTCACGCGGCTCGAACCACACATTGTTATAAAATTCTTGATTATATATTTTCCTATCAAGTTCAAATTTTCAAACCGTCAAAAACTTCCATTGCAAACCCTGTTTTAATATTCCATAGGGTAAACTTTCCATGCAATGATAGTTTCAAAAGAACATAAAACTACGATAAAAGATAGATCGAAAGCATCAAAAACACATCAAAGAATCAAACACCGAGCAAGAGTCAAATATTTATGACGGCTGAACACACCGTCTAGTTGGAATAAAACATGAATGGAAACTTTTTTCTTCCAAAGTTATCAAAAAGCCGCCAATTTCTGAATATTTGTACACGTTGGTGGTTTTTGCTCAGTGAGTATTTTTTAGAAAAATCAGTAAACTATGAAGGAGAGAGATTTTTATAAAATTTAAATGAAACAAATATTGTCACTGGGCAAGCATTTTTTTTTATCCCAATAACCATTTTCCTGCCAATATTTGCTTCAAATCTTAAGTTTAGGAAATCCGGATTAAATCGTATTTTATTATCTCTTTTACTTTGTTTTTTACATTAAAAGAAAATAAATATTAATATTATGCAATTTTTTCTTTTCTGATTAGTAAATTTTTTTCTACCAATTTATACAGTAAATTTACGTTTAAAATCACAATGTATCATATTTTATCCTTCCTTGTATTTTTTCATTCGTTGTGTGATTTTTACGTTAGTAAAATTACTAACTTTTTTTAGTAAATTTAGAAATAGAAACTTGATTTTCGTATTTTGCCTTCAAGCATATAAGTAATTTAATAACATTTTTGTTCATGCGAATACTGTTCTGAAACAAGGACAACGTTCTGATAATATCAATATATTTATTTATTTTATCTAAGCATCTTTAGTTTATAATAAGCTTCAATAACTTCAGCACAAATTTACCCAATTCGGCAGAACTTGGTTTTTCCTCCCCAGATGCTGTGCCAAAGCTCGACGGAAGCCAAAAAACTTGTGAGAGTACTTGCTAGAGACCAGCATCAATCTGTCATGACTGGTGACACACCAACTATAACACATTTTTAAAAAAGCACTACTTAAACGTGTCCCGGTCTACCGTAATAAGTTCCTTTTTTCCGGGCAACGTTTTAGAATTTGATAGTTTTGCTACCAGTATCCAATGTACCCAGTATGAAATAATTATGTTTGAGAAAACGTTTTATGAACTTTACTAGTTTCAGAAAAAAACTGTTATAGAAAACATTTTTAGCTATCAGTATGAAAATAAATTTTCTTTATTAGGTGTTTTGCTAGGATTGTTATTTCTAACTTGTCCTGGAATGGCAAAGGGTGTTTACTCAATGAAAGTTGCAGCAAAACCCGCGCCCACTTGCATGTAATTACATTGATTTCCCAAAGTACGAAGGGGGGGGGATGATAATTGACCCCTCATCCCATAAATAACGGGGTTGTGTTTTCCTTTCCTCTCAGTTATGAGTTCCTCCTCATTGCCTGGTCCACAGACGACGCCGACGATAAAATGCTCGTAGTTCTGTAATCTTTGAAGGATTCATTACTGAAATACAATTTGCTTTTATTTAAAAAAAATTTGAATTTTCCTGAAAGATTCCAGATCAATTTCAGGAACGTTACTGACTGAACTTTGCCTGATATGTTACTGTCAGAAATCAGACACATTCACTGTATATTATTTTCTAGAAACGTTTCGGAGGTTTTTTTTTCAGTCTGCCCATAGGTAAAATATTAAATATATTCCTAAACATAAAGTTTCATTTAAAAAGCGAAAAAAGGAAAGATATAATAAATAAAAGAAATAAATAAAATAATTGTGAAAGTATTCATTTGTGCTGGTTAATTTTGAAGCAAAGAATAAGTTTAGCATCAACTAGATAAGAGAAGCCTGTAGTTCCGTACAATAGAAACATTAAAATGCCAGCGCAACTGGCAGATTGAAATCTCTTACGAGAAGGTTCAATAATTTTAGTTTTAAACGAAGATTAAAATCTCTTAGTAGTTGCTTTTAGCGTAATCATTTAGATTGTATCAATATTACAAAAATATTTTCTTTTTTTAGAAATTCGCGAAGCAAGAGATTAGAGTTTTAATTGTTTGCTTAATACTTTTCAATTGATACGAGATATTTTTTTTTCTTCTACAAACAAAACATTTTAATATTCTTTCAGCACTTTTACTTAATCTTCTATTAAAAGAAATATTTGTTAAAGTAAGAAGCTTTGTGATGAAAGAAGAAATTAATCTACTAAGAAAGCTATCAATTTTATTCCCTTTGTGTCTTTTGAAGACCTGCAGTTTTAATCTTGAAATTAATATTTAAATAGTTTTTATTGAAAGAAAGAGAAAAATGTTTTAATACATTGGAATAAATTTTTAACTTTCGAATTAATATTATTTTTCTCCAGTCTTTAGTAAAAAAGGTAATTTATGAGTTATTGTGCAAATGTCGCTAAAATATACAATACAAAGATAGTTTAATAGTGAAAAAAAATATTAGAACAACTACTCATAGTATATTACGCCAAACTATTTTTGTTCAAACAAATACATGTATGAGCCTATTACATTCAATCTAGTCAAAGTTATAGTTTGCTCTTATCAAAAGGTTGAGTAAAAGATTTAACATATATTGAAATGTCGGAGCATACTCCTTTTGAAATTTTAATGCTTAAGGATAGAAATCTTTGATTTACGTACATTTGAAAATGACTTTTTGTACAGTTTTGTTCTAGCAACTTCAATTTCTTGAACTCTTGAATTCTTTAATGTAATAAAGCTATAGAAATGGTATTTTGGAGCAACATACACATTAACTCAATCCCTAATAATTTGCTCGTTTAATGTTATGTATGTCGTTAATTTAGGAATATTTGCATGAATGCATTATATACATTTGATATCGAAAAATCTAAGAAAAGTCGAATATTTGTTGACCCCTCTTTGTGTACTGTGTTTAATTTACAACTCAATGAATTTATATTCAGCAAAAAAGATGAAAACTGACTATATCAGATGAAAAATGATAGGAAAATATAGATAGTTAATAATGGAAACTAAACGAAGCTGAAAAATTCATATTGAAAAGTTTTTAATAATTGTTTCATCTACGTTTTGATGACTATTTTCTATTTTTCTCCGATCATGATAGATTTTCTCATAATAGGCGATTTAAAAATTTGCAAAATAAATAAATACTTAAAACAATAAGAAAAATTAAAATAATACATAAGTAAATGAATAAATTTAATGAGCAATGAAACAATTTTTTTTCTATTTTAGCTTTTGAGAAGCCTGAAATAAGGGATGAAAAACTTACTGCCTTTTTTTTATGAAATAACTCATGAATCAGCCTAAATTATTTTTTCATAAGCTTTCACAGTTTTTTTATTTATTATTATCGGGTCTGTCATAAATTTTAATGTTTTGGAACATTTTTTCGATAAGACTATTTTTTTATTGCAAGTGCACTAATATCCACTATTCCTTATTATATATTAGGGGAACTGTAAAGTAATGTCGTTTTTATTCAAGCATAGTAATTGTTAACACCTTTTATTTTAAACCAACGATGAAATTATTCTCTTTATCAAGATCATTTTTGCTATCCAGTTGTAAACTTTAAATTCCAAATAGATTTTAAAAAAAAAGGATTTTTGGAACAAACTATATTAAAATGGCATGTTGGATACAAGCCGATATTTCAAGTGTTTGTAAATTAGAAAGTGTTTTAGCGATCGGAAGGAAAGGAACGCCGAATGCTTGACACATAATTCTCATCTAAAATTGCACGATCTAATTTCCCTTTATTGCAAACTATATATGAATAAAAAAGAAAACGGAAAAGTTGGCTTTCATACAAGATGCCATTTCAAGATATTTTGCTACAAAATCAATTTTTCTTTTATCCATGCGCGGGATTTAAAATTTACTACTAGGTGGTCCAAAAGGGTCTCCTGATAACGAAGATAATTTCATCGTTGATATAAAAAATTAAAAAAAATTAACAATTGAAGCAAATGCACTCACAGCTCGATCATAGCATCCTAAGGCTGCAGTTTCGCCCTTATTATGGGCTCCTCAGGAATAGCCAATGATCGAGCCGGAGGAAAAAATCCTCTTAATGTAGCTAAGATAGCAAACAATTGATTTGTCTGAAAGAAAAAAAAAAAGGAAAAAAAAAAACTTAATTTCCACTCCCCCTAATAGTCCAAGAGCTAGAAACGTCGAAAAAAATAAGAATTTTAACCCTTTAACGGGCACAAGCCGTTTTTCTGCAAAGTTTACATTTTGCATTATAATTAGAAAAATGAAGCTCATTTATGACCAAAAAATGTATTTTTTTTTTAATTTTGTTGTTGTGGCTTCTGTTTTTAAGAGGGGTGAGTAAAGTTAACCACCGTCCATTAAAGACAATGACATTTCACTGATTTATTTAATAGAATAAATGTAAAATACAAATTATTTCACAAGTAAATGTGCATTCCTTCTAAAACTATTCGTCATTAGTTATTTCAAATTACACATTTTTTTAGTTACGCATGAAATAAGTGATAGAAAAACTAAATACAATGTAAATCACCTAAAATACTTTTAGCTTGTCTGATGGAACAACATGAAACATGGAGCAGCTCACAATGGAACATTACATGTTGTACATAAAACTTTTGTGCGTTTCTAGTGCGTTTTAAGTTCTAGCGTTGTGGTAAGATATTTACCACCGCCTTAAAAAGGGTTAAGACGTTTGGCTCTTTAATGTATCTTTTCTTATGCTCTTCCAAACAGCGTACGGGCTGTCTGGGGGATAAATGTTGCGTTTTTTACTGTGCATCACACTTTTACTGGTAACAATAGTGATTTTAAAATTATTTTAGGGCAATTTCACGTTAGATCAATCAGCAAAAAAAAATTTTGACCTCACCATTTTTACTGCTACTAATTGCACTAAATGATTTAAAAATAACTACTTTTAACAGTAAAAATGTGATGGGCAGTAAAAATCGAAATCTTTACTGGCAGCCAAACAGTCGGTACGCTGTAGCAAAAGAGAAAGCCGTCTTACAATCCATCCTCGAAATTGTTGTTAGCTCTTAGACTCTAATATTTATATTATTTTACATTTATTATTTATGTTATTAATTATAATAATTTTATACTTATCATGAATTATTATAAGTGTGTAATATTTATTAACAGCATTCATTCCCATTCTGTCTTCAGAGTATAATAATATGATATATCTATCAAAAATTGTAAACCTTATAAGAAATTTAAGCAATTACTAAACTACTTATTTTTAATGCACGTAGTCAAGCCAACTGTTTAGGATAAAGAAAGATAAACCTAAGTTCCTTTGGTAAATGCAGTTTCATTAGCATTATATTTCACCATTTAGAATATAACGTTCTAACACTAAAAATACTTAAATAATTGCACAAATTAGTCAAATAATAATGTTTCTGCAAAATGTCTATCACATGAGTTAATTTTTATTCTTTAACGAACATTTTAATTAACGCGATAATTTCCTTTCAAGAAAAGCTACACTTTGGAGAAACAAAGAAAATTGACACTAAAAGTATTTCATATTTCTGCCAGCAAGTTTAAAGAAAAGAAGCATTCTGCTTTCCCAAAGTTAAAGCAGATAAAATGTAAAGTTACACGGTCCTTTCTATCCTCCAGCATCGAAAAAGTTATTGTTTGGCCTTCCCCCATGTTTTCCTTTCCCAACTTCACCTCTCTTGTGTTACTGAGAGAATGACAGATGGGGTGTTGTTGGAAAACTTCTGAGCATTGAATTTGTTTCTTCCGGCAAGCGTGATAAAAGTAAGATTCGTGCCTTTCAAAAAAAAAAAAAAAAACCTCCCAATTTTGCTCATACTGGCATTTTTTTCCTGTTTTGTTTTCGTCTGAATTGAAGCAAAAATTTCCTTTTACGAACAAGTAAACGGTCATGACAAGAAATGAAGCAGAGTATTAGACAGTATTCAAACTTTAATTTTTATACTTAAAAGGTTATCTTTCTCTCTACAAAATATTTTTCATACATTTCTATAAAATATTGAATGAAAATACTTTGTATATATCCGGACTTGATCTTTATCTCAATAAACAGTAAAATGTTGTTAAATTTCAAGCTTAAAAAAATTACACTATATTCCGGTTCCACTAATGGTAATCTAGCATACGTTGAGACAAACTCATACTTCTGAACTTTAATTTTTATTAGAAAATTGTTTACTTAGAATATTGTGTTTATAATAGCAGTTTTCATATCATTGCTAAGAATACAGACTTTTTCTTTATGGTGAATATTGTTAAAAAGCGAAAAAACTCATTAACATATATTTGTATTATTTGAAACTAAATGTTATTTGCTACTTTATTTACTTATTTATTTATTTAAAAGAAAATATTTTTTCATGCAAATCAACTTTATTGATGATATTTCAGTTCAATAAGCATCAAAAAAAAAAAAAAAAAAAAAGAAAAAGAAAAAAGAAAGAAAAAGGGGGAA
Source organism: Uloborus plumipes (assembly GCA_038373865.1). Taxonomy (NCBI): domain Eukaryota; kingdom Metazoa; phylum Arthropoda; class Arachnida; order Araneae; family Uloboridae; genus Uloborus; species Uloborus plumipes. The sequence continues at coordinate 70,656 of JAXGGA010001999.1, forward strand.
ACAAATCTTGCAAAAATTCAAAAAATGATTAATTTCAATTTTTCGTTTGAAAGAATATTTAAAAACGCACTCAAATGTTTTTGATGGAAATTTTCTAATTAAATTTTTTAAGCTTTTTGCAGAGATGAATGTAGTGAAGAACGGGAAAATTAAGTTGAACAAAACGTGTTATTTTGAAGTAAACAAATCACTTTTTATGAAAAATGCGATTTTTAGCAATTTCAGAACTCAATTTTGTTTCAGAATTGAGCGGTGAATTCTATGATAATATGATTATTTCAGACTAGTGACAAAATGAAAAAAGATGCAATAAAGAAACGCGAACAAATATTGCATAATATCACTTTTTTCTTCCCCCCTATGCATTAAAGTTAATTTGATTCTCTTTTTGCTTAATTTAGAACAAAACATATTTTTAGTGGAACTTGCGTATCGCTGTAGATTAAAATATTTCTTGCTTAGAAGTGTCTTTTTTTTTCATCCTTTCAGCATTAATTCTTTTCGGAGATGCTAACAAAATACACTTAAACATATTGGAAGGTTTGAAAGGAAAGAAAATTCGTGTTTAATTTTTCAGATTTAATACAGAGTGATATACAAATGAATATATTCAAATGAACAAAAGCTTTTAATTAACATTATGTGTTCTTGCACATTTCTGACAATAATAAACTTACACACAAGCATATATATATTTATTGGGAGAGTATCAAGGCCTATGTTCCGCAGAACATTGTTTCGGTAATAGCTTTTGATGTTCGTTTGCTTGTTTGTTTTAAAGGGGTGAAGTTTTAGCTTGTTACCATTTACAGACCTAGTGCATTCCCCGAGACCGGTACCCATTTTTTCATGTGGCACCACCATCAGTGGAATGTAATTGCCACGAGAGTTTTAACGCCCAGTTTCCCCACTAGAGGGAGGCACCTGGGCTCAATTCGATGCGAAACTGTACTAGGAGCTTAATTTTGCCAAGAGATACTACATGACAAACAAGTAATCGAGGGATCTACATGCCGCATAATTATACGACATGGACGCTGTCAGTTTTCTGCATCATGAAAATCCACCGACTGGAGCCGGGTTTAATCCCGCGCCATCTGTCGTTAGAGGCCAGCGTCTTAACTACTACACCACTCCGTCGGCAGCTTTTTAATGCACAAAAGATTCAGAAATATTGAAGGAAAATAATAGACAGTTTATGTGCCTAATTTCTGCCAGTCAGTTGTCAGATGCATGCAAAGGAATGCTGTTAAATAATTGTGAAGGATTTTTTAAAAATAGAATAACGTTCTCATGGGTCGATGCGGAATAAGATTCTACACACGAGTACAATGCAGTAATAAAGTGAAAGTCACTATTTTTTTGACTGACGTCGTTCTTGTTCTGAGGTTCAGAACTAAGGAATCTACAAAGAAAATTTTGATATGTTCTCCGCAACAGCTAGGCACAATCCTAGATTAATAGAAGACCCCTAGTATAATTTAGCAAACATAGTCAAAGCCAATGCAGAATTGCAAGCACCCTTAACACCTTACCTAACACCTTATTTGCCTAACACCTTATTTGCCTTTAATTCTTGGAAAACCTATACTGTTCAGAGACTTCATTTCTTCTGATTGATTATTGCTTGCAGTTCGGCATTTACTTCGGATGAAATCATGGTAGTAGTGGTAGTTCTGAAAATAGTTCACTGATTTTATTTGCAAAGGTTTCTAATTTATTCTAGAAAAGTGAGAGGGTTTTTTTCTAGGGAAGGTTTCTGAACTCTTTAAAATGATTCCAGATTAGTTCCAGAGCGGTTACTGGCTTTTAGTGGGAACTTTGCTGTTTTTGGCCTGATATTTTACGTGCAGCCATTATGCATACCAGCTGTTCATTATTTAACAGGAAGGTCTCTTTTTTTTGTAGAAAAAATATTGCGTATAATTCAGGAAAAGAAGCTTCCCAACACTAAACCACTGTTATGGTAAATCCGTTGAGTTATAAAGAAGTATAGCTGTTGCAGTCATCTCTGCACGAGATTTAAATATGTCAATCCGAAAAAAAGAACATGTGACCAAGAAAAAAAACAAAAACAAGCTGCTGTTTACTCCTATTTTTCGTATCTGTGTGCGGGGGGGGGGGGGGGTAATTGAGTTATGGAAACTATTATGAACGAGCAAAGCATATCATTACATGAAAAAAATACAAACTATAAAAAAAAATCGTTTTTTGACGATGTCGCTAATGTCATCTGCCAAACGTTCCTTTTAGGGTGAATCTAATCTGCGATCGCCGAAAAAAGGGTTGTTTTTTTACAAAACTCAATAGCACAAAAAAATTATGTCATAGCTCGTTAAATTTTTGACTGCCTTTTTATACCTATTACGAGGGAGAAACTTAAAAAACTTTGTGGGCACATGTTGAATATGAGTGATTTAATCTAAACGATCTTTATACAAAGGTTATTCTACAGGGAAAAAATACTTTGTTTTTGTTCCTTTCAAAGTGAAATATTTCCGCAAGGTATGTAATAGTTTAAACATTAGGGAGAATATTCCTAACTAGCTAAGAGACTCCTTCAACAGAAGCAATAAGAAGTGTTTTTTTTTTTTTTTTTTTTTTTTTAAAGAAGCACACTTATGAATATGTTAATGTTGAAAATAATTGACAAAAGTTTCAACTAGTGTCAAAAAATATATTTGATGAAAGAAAAATAAGAAATATATATTTTAATAAAAATTATCAGCCTATTTTTATTGCTGAGCAATTCCAGGCAACAGATGTTTTAGTTTTTCCCAAAACAGCTTACAAAGACTATAAATATGTGAAATCATCGTTATATTTCACCAACTTTATGATGAATATGATCTCTACTTCTATATAATGCAGTTAAATTTTAAAGATTTACAGAAAAAAATATTTAAATACCATTTTCTCCGTAACCGACGTATTTTGTAAGATGGGTCTGTTACAGAACCCTCTTCATAAAATTCATGCAATGAAGCAAGGGTCATGGATTTGAGTGTTTTGTGCAGAAATTGATGCTTTTTTAATACGCTTTTATTAGTTTCACAGGTGGGTTTGTTTGTATGTATGTATGTATGTATGTAACTCTGAATAAGAGGTCAAATTCACGTTCTTTGCAAATATAAAAGTAATATATTTAATACTAGCAAAAATACCCGGCGTTGCCTGGGTCAGTAATAATATTGAGAAACAGTTTATACTCGCCTTTAGTTTTTTTTCCCTGAACTCAAAAAATTCAAAACAAACCGCTTTGACGATTTTTAAAATGTCGCCAAATTTACGATAACTGTTTTGGGAGACCAATGATAATTTTGCTCAACTCCCTACTTTATGAAAATACATTAAGTATTATAATGTCACTAATTTTTGTCACAGAGAAATAGTCATCATATATGAGATACTATTGCTGACCATAAAATGACGTTAAAAGTGTTTGTCCTAAATAATTTCGAAATTAATAGGGAGCATTTAGCAATTATTTGTGTAAAAACGCAAATTAATGGTAATTTTAGTCTTGTTTAAGGGTTTTATTAATTTAGTATGCGGATTACTTTACGTTTTGACGTGAATTTTAAAAAGTTTTTAATAATTACATACGAAATCGGCAAATAAAAGAAAAAAAAAAAACTGAACTTTTCAAATGTGGGAGTATTATATCGATTATTAAGACTTTGCCGCAGTCGATAAATATCAGAAAATAATCGTTTTATTTTGATTAGGTCGTGTAAGAAGTGAAAGTATTATTACGTAGTCTGTGGCACAAAAACTGGCGTCAGTTGAAAAAATCGCCGAGAATCTCAGTTTTTAAAATCTTCTTGCAACAAATTTGGCAAAAGTCCTGTTCGATTAGATACTACGTAACTGCTCAATTGTAAGTACCCAGAGAAAGTGCCCAATCAACGCAAACAAAATAAAGAAATGCCGTTAAGTTGTATTTAAAGCTCCATTAAATTGGAAAATAATGAACCTAGTTGCCTATTTCCTCAAGCGATTACATTACAGATACTCTAAAACACATATTTACAAAACTCGTGAAAATAATTGATGCAGCGAACAATCAACTAATAAAGGAATACAATTTATTCTACAAAATAATATTTGCACGTTTCAAAGCACAATAAAAAACACATTGCTTAAGGATAAAAAATTCTACATACACAACTAAGACTACAAAATGTTTTAAATACAAATCAAAGCTCGTTAGCGAGCGGACTCACGAGCGTTTTCAATGTTTATGTAAAAGCCTGGATATTAACCATGAAACTGAAAAAAAAAATTTACTTTTTGATTTTACTTGAGAAAAGCCTTGAACATTTAATGCGAAAAGTGGAAATGATACACGCAATTCTAGCTATCGACAGGGAGCTGAGATGATGCACTAAATACTGAATTAGTTTGCTGAAAGTCTTCGCATTTATGTAAACAATGGACCTTAAATTGGAATGAAAAAAGCGCTACCAATCTAACTTTTTCGAATTCGTTAAAAATTATAGCCTATGTGTTATTCTGATGTATAAGCTACATTATGGTAAAAGTTTCATTAAAATCCATTCAGTAGTTTTTGCGTAAAAGAGGAACACCCATCCATTCATCCATCCATCCATCCATCCATGCATGCAAACTTTCGCATTTATAATAGTATTAAGACTAGTATTAATACTAAAGGCTAAACTATATTACATGTTGATGTATATTAAGTGTATGTTAGTTTGACTAACTCTAAAAGCGTATTTTTTAGCTTTTTAAACTATAATTTAATTATTTCAAAATGGAATTGCCCTGCAATGGTAATAAAGGAACATACGTTATCATTCGCTAATTTTGTTTTTTTCCTTTCGTAATAAAAAAAAATATAAAACGTGAATCGTATGGCATGATATCATGTTCTAGAAATATCGAATTTCCAACAGAACCATCAAAGTAAAAACACTTTATAGCGGAAATATTTCCATGAATTGCACTTGTTTTTCCTTCCTATCTAAGGCGCGTTACTTTTCTAAGAATAGCTCACACACAATTGAAAGAATGTGAAAAGAAGAGATTGAAACGATCTGAAAAATTTCAAAGTTTAAACGTACTGAAGAAATGCTTTGAAGCGAAACATGCTTTTTGGATATTTTTTCGCTGCCAGAAAGAGAAAAAGATTCGATTAGAAGAAGGGTTTTGATGATTTTTCTTGTCGAGTTTATAAAACAAATTTTAATAGATTCATAAACTTGCTCAAATTGTTACACACATAATATAGATGATCGAAAGCTGGAGTGTAGCTAAGGTAGTTTTTCCAAAGAAAGTAGACTTAATATCAGTTTTGATTAGGTGTTTTATTTTGTCAAAAGTATAACTTTTTGTCACTAATATTGATAGAATAAGCAAATGATGATACAAAAATAGTAATAATAATAATAATAATAATAATAATAATAATAACATGGGGTAAGAAAAATTTTCATTTTCCCAACAGATTATTTTAAATTATTTTTTCAAACTGTCTGATTTCTAAAACAAAGCAAGATCTTAAACGAAGCCATACATTAAGAAACTACAAGTCCGTCACATCTTCAAACTTTTTAAAATAACTATTCCAATCTTGATAAAAACACAAATTTATTTACAAATATATACGGATACTAGCTGACCCGCCACGCATTGCTGTGGCTAAGGTATGGGTTAAACTATAATGTTTCAATAGAAACGAAAAACTTTATTACAATGAATATTGTATGACTTAAAAACCTAAAAAGGTACAATATTTACGAAACAGTCGAATTTTGAGTAGCAAACTATGAGGTGTATATTTATGTTACAAAGTAATGTGACTGTAAAAATAGTGTGTAGGGTCACCCGGGGCAATTCCTGGTCAGCAAGTTTCTGGGGTAATTCCTGGTCACAGTCCTTTTTATGTCTTAATAATCCTTCAGCAAAATGAAAAAAATCACAGAGGTACTCTGAACTATCTTCATTGCAATTCATTACTTAATTATGAGTTGACTGTGTATTTAGTTTGAAAAAAAAAATCTTTTTAAAATCTCTTGTTAAATTTCGTAAAACAAGATTGGCCTTAGTTTTGATACATTTGTACAAAGATCGTGATCAAACTCAAACTTCTGAATATTTTTCTTTTTCGTTTTTTTGGTTGAATTAGGTACCATGTCAGTTACTGAAAAATAGTTTTGGATTTACCATTACTGTTTTGAATAATTTGCAGGAAGGCTCCAAACAATGCCCCTGGCTGCTGGGGTAATTCTTGGTCAGTGGGGTAATTCCTGGTCAGTCCTTTTTTAAATATTTATGGATTATTATTTCACCTATTATTGACATATGTTATTGATTTAAACTATATGTAACCCTGTGAGCCTTAACTGCAAAGTTAACTGTAACCGCAATGTAACATTCTTATCTGTTAATGATAAGTATACAATATACTGAATTTTTCTTTGTTAAATTTCATCCAATTATTTTATAAGTTTTAATAATTATTCTTAATTATACTAAGAAAAATGCTTAATTGTAATTGCATTGTACTATTCACTTAACTGTTCACCTTAACCTGTTCATAACAGACAGAAGCATGTGTTCAGTGTGTATGGTGCATGTGCACCATATTTTTTATGGACCTATATATTTGGTAGGTGAAGATTCATTCACAACAGATATAAAAGCTGTAACTATTGCATACAAAGTGTATAAAAAGTATTTTGGCTAAGTTTTATTAAGTAAAGCTATTATGTTGAAAACAATTGCATTCTTCCTTAAAAAAACTAAATACAGTGTTTAATTAGCTATATATATAAATAAATTCTTTATCTAATTAGTTTAATAACTTGTATTAATAATGTGCTTACAAAATGTATGCATTTTCATCAATCATTTGAGTGACCAATAATTGCCCCGTAAGTGGCCAGGAATTACCCCATCTCTGGGGTAATTCTTGGTCACTAATTAACGACAATTACTCAAGTTCATTATGTATTGTTGATAGCATGAATATTTTATTCGATTGACATCCCAATGTGCTTCCTCCATACCAAAATTTGTAACTCTAACTTAGATAGATTTTGTGATAATTGGATGTTAATGCTTTTTGACCAGGAATTACCCCAGGTGACCCTATAGAAGTAATTTTAATCTTCGCACCTAAATAAAATATATTTAAAAAAGTTTTACTGTTATTTGCGAATTTTACCTGTGTAGAATTAAAAATTAGAGTGATTTAGTTAAAAATATTATATACTGAGCGAACTACCGTACTACATACGGTTATAAATGTGCAAATTGTCGTCCAAGAATACATTTGTATTTACTAAGGAAAAAAAAGGTATAATAGTAATAATTTGAAAACGTATGAATGCAGAGAGGTACGTTTAGGAAATACAATTCTGCGCAAAATCACTCTAAATTTTAATATTGCACAGGTGAAAGTTCACAAGTTACAGTAAAACCTTTTTTTATTACAATACAATTGAAATACAAACTCTCAAAAAAATGAATATTGTATAACTTAAAAACTCGAAAAGGTACGATATTTACGAAACAGTCGAATTTTGAATCGCAAACTATGAGGTGTATATATTTAGGTTACAAAGCAATGTGACGGTAAAAATTGTGTGTATAGAAATAATTTTAATCTTCGCACCATAAAACAGTACATTTTCCCTCCTAAGAATTTGTTTTTTGAATAGTAAATACCAAATGTATGGTTGAATGATAATTTGCAAATTTATTGCTGCAGATGGATACGCTTAGCAAATACAATTCTGAACTAAATCGCTAAAAATTTAAATATTGCATAGGTAAAAGATCACATAATTACCTTTCTTTGTCTAATTACACCTGACATAAAAATCACTAAACAATATGAATATTTTATAACTCAAAACTCGAAAAAGGTATGACATTTTTCACTAAAATAATTTTCCTAAAAAAATATTTGTACCTAAACCATGAGTGAAAAATATTTTTATAACATACAAAATAGCATATGTTAAGTATCTAAACTGCTTTAATAAATTGAATTAAGTAAAGGAGAAGTAAGCAAATAATACTTACACGCATAATTTAAATTAAGAAAATCGGGACGAATATGCCAGAAACCGATTCGCCATCCTTGATCGTTACCACTAGCTTCCGAAGCAACTGACAACCCAGCAGCAGATTTTATCTTATAGAAGCCAAGAATACAGAAAAGCTGGTAACTAAATAGACAATTTGCAATAAAAAATATATTGCGGTCCTAAATTGAGATAAAAACTATCTTATCATTTAAGTTGGACCAAACTGAAACAGCGTGCAAAATTTGGTTAAAATCGGTTCAGTAGCTGAAGAGTCCATTGGCCACAAACACAGGGACACGTAATTTTTATATATTAAGATTTATATTGGAGAAGGTAACAATTACTAAAAATTCCAGCAAATTAAGCAAATATCAATAATCACAGTTCACTCAACTGTTTTATAACATGCATTAAAATCCGAATGCGTAAACATGATAGCACACGAGCAAAAACAAACTGTAACAACTCCTAACAACTCTCTAACAGCTGTTAAGGCTAGAGGAAGCCAAGAACTAACTCTCAATCGCGATCATGCGGTTTTTATATTTGCTACAGATCATTCTATAAGTTCTAAAAATACTATTCTAAAACAAATGTTCCTTTTCTTTTTCTTGCATTTCATTTACGGCTGTTTACACAGAGGGACGGAATACAATTAAAAATGTTGCAAGGGCCCGTCCAATAATAAAAAAAAGATCTACAGGAAGTATCATCAAGACTCGCTAAACTTGGTTACACAAGCGATTTCTCGCCTAATTTGATGCAAAGCAGGAAAAACAACTTAGAGGTAAGGTTACAATGGAACAAAAATAATTTTAAGCAGGGACAAATGGAATTAACTACAAAGTTAAGAAAGTAAGAATAACACAATATAAAATAACCACTATGTACAAAATTTGTAACAATATTGTTATTTAGGAGCTGTAAAACATACAATACCCTAAAACAGATTTTAACTCATAACACGAAATATTGAATTGCGAGAAAGTAAGCGTTAGATAATTCTTCAAATAAGCGTATTTTAATAAGTTTTGAACAATTATAGTTTTAAAACTGTTAATAGTAAAACAAATTACCTTGAAATTAATTATTTTGCAAATGTAATGTTGAATTGGTATGTTTAGCCATTTATTAAGAAAACATACCCAATGACTTTTAATTGGACTTTTTTAGCTTTTTTACTTTTCTATTTTACACTGGCTGCGTAATTTTTTTATCCAAATTATTTTTATAATGTCCATACAAACCTGATATTTTTACCGTACCTAAATTTAAAATTACATTAAAGTACTATACAGTAAAAGATAAATATTCCTCTACGTTTGCAATGTTTCATGATTTATCCATATTCATTTTGTCCTGTGTTCCAATATTTAGCAAATTTGACTAGTCAATAAGCAGAATGTTGAAACTCATTTTCTATGACGGTTGTAAATAAACATCAACCAAAAAATTAAATGAAAAATTCGTTGTAAATATTCCAAGCAAAAAATGCGCTTTTTTATAGATGAGTATTTTGTTCGTAAAAAAAGAAAACCATATTTAATGCCAACAAGCAACCATCATGCTTATTTCTAACTGAGCGAAAGTCTTTCAGAGGCAAAGTACAAGCATTTTGACTGAAGCCTATTTGCTAAACATTTAAATAAAAATAATTATTTATAACATTTTAACATGCATAAGACATACAACAGGAAATATGGTACTCTGAATAGATTCACGATTCAAATACTTTCAATATCCTGAAACATTTTCGCACAACATCAATATGTATTGAATGTGGGAAGAAAGTAAGAAAAAGAAAAAACGTCTAAAAAATAGATATCGAATTTTCTTGAACAAATAAAATCTATAGAACTTTCGAAGTAGCAAAAGATGGGAATTTCTTTCTTTTGCAAAACGTTGTTTTTGACTGTTTGATATGAATTCACAGCGTTTGAGATAAAAATGTTTTGGAATATTTACATGCATGTGAAAAGCTTAAGAAATTTTTAATGTTGTTTCAACTAAGAATGTGAAAATCTGTGAAACATCTAATTCAGTTTCAATATACTTTATCATTTTGGGTATATGATGTATATTTTAAAATCACATAAAAGTTGAAAATTTCTTTCTCGTTTGTTTTGCTTTGAAACTACTTCCTCTTTTGAGTAAAATAGGTTTTTATCTTTGGATTTTTTTAATGAATGTTCCCTATTAGAGATGACCTAAAATTACAGGGTAAAACATTTCGTTTTTTTTTGTTGAGCATTAACACTTTCAGATCTGAGCCTTTTCGACCGCACATCTCCCTCCAAACTGGGGGTTTTTGTCGATTTTCGTGATTTTTAAAAAAATACTTGGAAAAAGTTAATGCTGGTAATTTTAATTTACTAAATACTTCAAAATGTTTTCTTTCACGATGAAAAACCTATTTAAGTGAAACAACAATTGAATCGTTTATTTCGAAAAGGTAACATCTCTATTTTGATCTCCTCTGTCTCTTTAGAAAATTAAACAGCGCACGTTTATATTTTTGAATGTCATAATCAATGGCTATTTGGTAAATTATTGCAGTAATTATGCACTTAACTAAAGGCATTTTTTCATTGATTATGACATTCAAAAATTTAACCGTGCGCTGTTTAATTTTCTAAAGAGACAGAGGAGATCAAAATAGAGATGTTACCTTTTCGAAATAAACGATTCAATTAATATTTAGTAAGGAATTGTCGAAAATTGTATGTTTGGAACTTGAAAAAAAAAGTTCCGCATAGGAAAATATCATTTTTAACCAATAAAATGTGCACAAATTTAATTAAAAACTTACCCAAATCTTGAACAAATATTTAAAAAAAAAAATAATTTTCAAATTCACATTATTTTGCAAAATTTGCTTTGGTGTGGTACATTTCAATACACGGATTCGCACAAAGAGCAATACCACATGGTTCGCAATAAGTTCGTATAAACCTCGATTCTATAGCATCTCCTGCAGTTAATTCTGATTGGTGGTGGCATCTATATATTTTTTAAGAAAGTAAAAGGTCCATAGAAAATATCTAAAAAGGATTGAAACGAAAAAAACCCGTATTTTCATAGCTACAAAAGATCAAACTTGACCCCGAGCTGAGCTCGGGCTTAGTTATCTTCAACAAAAACGGCATCCCGAGCTGAGCTCGGGCTTAGACCGGTTAACAGACTGCTATATGTTTTTTGTTTGGACCCCAAGGGCGGTCAGTTCATTTTTTTTTCAAATTGACAGTCTACCAACTTCTCGCGTCCTGGTGCTCCACCAACCCGGATCTGTTTACCGGCGATACTGCAGTTTAGTTGTGGCCTTTTGAGTTCATGAAAGTTTTTAAGTTTGATGCAAAACGATAAAAAATACTTATGGTTCGTCAAACTAGGAGTTGAATATTCGAAAAGGTGTCTCTTGACTGCTTGACTGCCAGGAAAATAAGAAGGCATCAACTGCCTTGACCGAGGCAAAACAAATTAACATTTAAAGTCGGTAGAATTTAGTTTAAAAGTGTCTCATCTTAAAAATAAATATAGGAAAAACTGTTTTACAAATTAGATCCCAAACTCATAGTAATGCCATGTATATGTACAGTAGGGTGGGCCGAAAATGACTTTTTTTTTTTAAAATTTCGATGATGGGTAATGCGGAAAAGGTGCCATTGGGGGAGCAAAGTGCGCAAAAAAATATTTTTTTTAAAGATTTTTTGGTCAATTTCTTGATCTATCGCAATTGCTTTAAAGTTTGGAAAAAATGCGGTTTCTTGACCATTTTTAGGAAGTTATTTTCAAAAAAATTTCAGCACCGAACATCTAAAAATGCATTATATGTGGCAAAAATGTAGTTATTTCAGATAAGTCTGGCGAAAATAGCATTTTAACGTTTTGACGAAATTGAATTCAAACAGGAAGTTGCCAAATCTGCTAGGAATTTCTTGAAAAAGAAGGAATTATACCACAGATCTCAAATTTTTCATGCAATTTCTATGCCCCCAATAGTACCTTTTCCTTACCACTCGTTATCAAGAATTAAAAAAAAAAAATCCTAAAAATCTCGAAAATGCTGCATTTTTTCCAAACTTCAAGGCAATTGCGGCAAATCAAGAAATCGACCAAAAAATTTCAAATTTTTTATGTGCACTTTGCTCCCTCGTTGGCATCTTTTCCGCATTTCCCATCATCGAAGTAAAACAAAGTCATTTTTGGCCCACCCTACTGTACAGGCGGAAAGCAATTTATGCATTTTTCTTTAAACTCAAAACCAGTGTTACAAATGTGTTGAATTACTGATCTTGATGGAATAGAAAAAAGAATTCTCATGTTTTCTAAAAAAAAATCAGGGAATTTTTCAAAAATACTATACTTCACATTTACACTTTTTTGATTTTTTGATTCTAACATAATTTTATCTTGCAAATTATTTTTTTAAGTAAAGGGAGAATGGCATCTTCTTCAGAACAATATTTGTAATAATACTTTTCGTATTTAGAAATTATAAGCTTTTATTCTTCGAAGTTATGAATCATTACCTGTCATCTATCATATTATTCATGAGTGATGATCACTCATGAGTAAAAAAGAATGCACACATGAAGCCAGTCGTGAAATTTTTTTTCTGCAAGGAATGGCTTGTTTCTTCACCTCATTCATCAGTATCTTGTTAAGAAGGATGATATTTTGACTGTTCACAGCTTTTAGTGCATTTTTGTGAGGTTTATTTAACATTTTACCATTTTAAGTGCTAAGAAAAATAAATTGCGGTACATTTTTGTAAAATCTGATACTTTTCAATGAAGGCTGTTCCTTTTTTTAAATCTATTTGAAGTAAAAATAAAAAACGAAGTACATTTTCAATGTAAGCAATATTAGGATTTTTTACGAAAAAACAGTCTCACACGAGTGTCTTTCAACATGATCAAAATTTAACTGTTTGACGATTTAATTATACACGGAACTTCTAATGGCATTGTAAATTTGAAGGAGTGTATAGTGCACTTCTGGTAACTTGAGCTATGACCTTTACAATATTTGCCTCTTTTGGGGGGAGTTCAGTAAAAAGGAAACGTGCTAGTAGAGCACATTGAAACTGGAATACTAACTCAATAAACTGAAACTAACTCAATTCAGAACCGAATATTCTTCCCTATTGCCCAGCGGCTGGTCATCGTGTTTTTTGTAAAATTAACAATACAAACTTGTTGTTTATATCATCTTTGGTAAACGACGATTTTTCTATTAATGTTCTAAACGAAAAGGCCAAAAGGTGTGCTGTAAAGTGTTCTAAAAAGGAGATGAGTCCGTGCTCGAAAACTGTTCTTAAATGTGTTAAATTACTATACTGAACAAAATAAGTGTTTAGAAAGGTGTTCTCACAAGGGTTTTTAAAACTTCCAAAATATGAGCTGCAGAGTAATGTAAACAAAGAGGACAAGTATACTTCATCAAACGTGTCTACAAAATTTAAAGTGTAAGAATTGCAAAAAAATAAATAAATAAATAATTTATTGAAAAAATTAAAAAAAGTAAAAAATAAATAGAAAAGAAAATGTTTCTCGGCAACAAATTCCATTTATCAATGCGAAGCATTTTTCACAACATTTTGCTTAGTTTTGCCTATCATATAACATTGCTTATGAAAAATTAATTAGACTAAAATCCAATAAAAGTATCTACACAACAACATTATTAGAATTTCCACAAATTACTTGGGACCAAGGAATCATTAAATTTATCGAAATTGTTATATCTTTTAGAGACGTTTAAAAACTAAGGGCCATGCTCCACATCAGCGTAAAACGCGACCGAAACTGAAGGCAGAAACTGAAAATCCGGGTACTTTCCTTTTTACGCGGCGTAATCACGGCGTAATAGAGGACAGAAAAATTTTGCATTTTTAATTTATCCAACAGCCAATAGAAATTCATCGTGAGATGTAAACATTTCTAGCCTTGGCGGCCGCCATTGCTATATTGCATTAACGAAAGTGCATTTGGTAAATATTCAAAAGGAGAAGTGAGAAAATACCCATTACTTAATGATAAAAAATCAAGTGAAAAAGCAAAATGGGGGGCAACTAGCGAAAGGCTTAAAATAAGCTTTCAGTTCAGGCTTTTAAAGTCCACTATCTCGTTATATGTAATCATGTCAACAATTCCTGTCCTTTGCGAGATTTTTATTATTTTATTCAAAACTCGGCGGGATTACGGGAGTCTAGTTTCTTGTCGAGATTCGAAATAATGGTGTTTCGGCTGCTTTACATTGTAATGGAACTTACAATTTATGACATGCTTTGCTAAGTTATTGATTGCTTGGAGAGATTGGAAATATATGTTTAATTCCGATCGTGTATTTACTTATTTTAATTGAGCTTAAAAAAAAAAAAGATTTGACCTTTGGCTGAGTTATGGATCGCTTGGCGATAATAAAACTAACTAAAGTTGTGTAATAAAGTTTTAGTGAAATGTTTTGTGTTTTGATAAATACTTCCCTTTTTAAATATAGCAAATTTTTCAAGGTTAGCGATAAATAAAAGAGTGTGTAGGTTATTTTACGTATTAAAGATTTTTTAAAATTTATTTAAGTTATGGCTTACGTGTTTTATTTTTGACGGCGTATTCAAAAAATCTATAAATGCTTCATGGCTTTGAGGGTCTAATTTATTTGGCAAAGTAAGTAGGCACTGATATTTTTTTAGGTACAATAACAGCCATAATTTTGAAAACTCGATACGACCACGAAAACATAGCGTTGCTATAAATTCATTTCGCAGAATATATAGTATAATTGCGAACGGAACGGAAACATTGTCTTACGCGTTTACTCAAAAATATTAGCACCAAAGCCATTACAAAATGTCCATTAAAATGCAAAAACTCAAAACAACAACTAATATATTCAACCATCAAATCAAGTTTCATGGCATCATGCTGCATTTGCTGTATTTTTCGCCAAAACATCTACTCAACACTCCGCTTTTTTTTTATCACCTTTAATGCTTAGTATGCTTTCTTCAACAGCAAAAAAAAAAGCTATTTTTTTCTTGAAATAAAAAAAAACAACTTTAAAGATTTAAACAATGGAAAATAAATGCAATCCCAAGTAGCATAATCCCGTTACATCACGTTTTCCCGAAGAGTTGACGTAACGTTACTTGTAACGTAAAAAGAGCGATAATTTGTCAAGTTGCATTTTGGTCATGCAACGGTTGCAGAACAGTTGCTTGTCACGGTTTGTCAACGATACTGAAACGCTACATCAATGACATTTTTAACGTTTTATCAACCTTCATTTGCAACGCTTCATGACGTTGCAGCAGCATTCGACTTTTCACCGATTCATCAAGATCAAAGATTTACAAACATTTCAAAAAAAAATTATATAATTGAATGATTTTATTCAATTGCTTTTGTCAAAAAAATATCATCTTTATTCAAACCGATCAAGGTGATCTTTATCGACGTGATTTAAATCAACGACGATAACCCTATTATAGGGTTGCGGACTCTTAAGAAATTTCCAAAGTACTAAAATAAGAAAAGCATGTTTTTAGAACTAAAGACAACGAATACTAACCAGAAAGAAAAAACTTCACAAAAAAAAGTAATGCAGAATACATACCTTTATTTGAATCTAATTGACTGATTGAGCAAAATTACAAAATGAAAACCGATCACGCACAACTAGAGATGCAAAAAACCCGTAGTTTTTGAGAGCAGGGAAAAAACCCGGGAATTTCGGGGAATAAACCCGGAATTTTGGGGAACATTGGGAATTTTGACTGTAAACAAACATAGTAATTTTCTACATAGTTGTTATGCCTAATGTATGAGTAAAATATAAAGACTTCGTCATTATTTGAGTTAAAAATGCAACAACTTTCAAAACAGTACTGTTATTAAGTGTCATACCTTTGGAGCTCTTAAAAAAGAAAGAAAAAAAAAATATGCCAAAAAAAACATTGAAAAAACTTTTGTGTTAGTTATCTAAAAAAAATTTATGTTAGTTTCATTAAATACTAAACGTTTTATTTAAAAAAAAAAAAAAAAAAAAAAAAAAAAAAAAAAAACATCAATTAACACGCGTAGAAGCAATCTCAATTTGAAATTATACCCCGTGACAAAACAAACTCAAGATATGATGGCCTCTTTCCCTTATTATTTTGAAATAATTTTCTGACAAGCAATTCCATGTACTGCAAAACATAACTATAGGAAATATCTTGTGAATGTATCTAATTAGGGTAATAATTAAAAATTTTAAAAGCAGAATTTTTTAACACTTTGAAAATTCCCAAAACTACCGGGAATTTTCAAAATTCCCTTCCCAAAAAACCCGGTTTTTCCCGGGAATAAACTGGGTTTTTTCCACTCTTTGCATCTCTACGCACAACACAGCAGCAGAGACTCGACAATTGAAGAATGCAAAGATTCCCGCCAAAAGCGACTAGTTGAGCAGTGGATGTAGCAAACAACGGTAAGCAACGTGATGTTGCGTTATCTTTCAGCATGTTTGTCAACGTTTCAAGTATAATTAATTTGCCACGAAATGTTGCGTTTCAAAATTTTGCTTTTGTGACGAATCTTCAAAATAGCGTGTTATCACGTTGCCTGGAAAACAGTAACGATCTGTCAACCAATTGTAACGTAATGAAACGTAAAGGTTGCGTTTCAGTGTTACTTGGGATGCTTAGCGAAATTCACAAAAATACTTGAATGGGAATTTTATAGCCAGTTTGGTTTGTTTCCGCTAAATATATCCGTTTAAAGTGAAAATAAAAAACCGCCAAGTAAAAAAAACAGGATTTGGCTCATAACAAGCTTTATCATGATGGCTAATTCCATGCCAACTAAATTAAATAACTATTAAAGCTCGGTTGTTTGTTGCCAATCTTTCACCCAATCATATAATTTCGAATACTGCTTCATAATGAGGTATTTTTCCTATTTGTTATCTAAATATCAAGTATCCAATGAAAATGCAAGGATTATTCCGTCAGATGGCGCTTTTTTTCTGCGCAGAAAAAAATTCTGCCCAAGTGGAGCACGCGTCCGACCGAAAAGCGACCGAAACCGAAAAAGGAAAATTTTACGCTTCTGCCCAATTTTTCTGCTTTACGTCGATGTGGAGCACGGCCCTTATGCTCGTTATTGAACAAAGATAACGTAATTTCGCAGGTTTAAAATTTAGTTTCATGGCAGGAAACGTTTCGTAAGTCTATGGTTGCAATTTTTAAAATATTTCTTTTAGGATTATTTAGTTTTAGGAAATGAATATATATTTAAAAAAAAGAGAAAAATTGCTCAAAATCTTTTACGCACAAGTTGCGGAACATTATTTTTAGCGAGCTGACGTAGATATATTTTAATGAGGTGAAATATGACTTTCTGGAATACGTAAAAATAAAGTTTACAAAGAGTTTGCGTTTTAGTAACATTATTAATTTTGATATTCTTAGAAATTTATTCATTTCCGAAATAAGAGAAAAAAAAATACTCAACTGTATTTTATCGTCCTAAATTTGCATAATGGTAACAGGATAAGTATTATCTCCGCCACGTTAAATTCACCTTATTTATGTACTTTTTTCTCGAAAATGGTAAAAGATAATGCCAAGAAATTTTTATACTTGTTAGAATAACATGTTTTACATACTTTAACACGTGCTTTACTCTCTAAGTGGAAAAAAATATATATGTTTACTATTTTACTCAACACCACTTTTAAATTAGTATTTGAGATGAATTTTGACTCTATAAGAAATATTTATCAGTACATCGTCAATTCCTTGTGTTAAAAGGAAAAAAAATCATCATTAGGCTTCATTAAAAAAACTGGCCCTGTTGGTTTGATATATATTGAGAAAAGGGAACACAAACATGAAAAACGCATGTTAAAAAAAAAAAAAAAATTAAGGATTCCACTCCTGTGATAAACACTGTGAACACTTGAGAAAACAGAAGGTTCTGATGCTTCCGTGTTTTTGTTTTTCAAGTGTTATACATGGTTGTAAAGATACAAATTTAATAGATTTTTTATTATATATAATAAAAAATATAAGTAATATATATATATATATATATATATATATATATATATATATATATATATATATATATATATATATATATATATATATATATATATATATATTCACGTGGTCGGACCGGTGTAATGAATATTAGGATATAAAATGAACAGAACTTCGAAACAAATTGAAAACTTTCATAAACACAGAAAACAGGAAAACATGAACGCCATTTACCATACCATGTATGTGAAAAAATAACCTATGACTTGAAGTAGACTTCGGACGAAAGTAAATTCGATTTGATAACGCATAAGTTTCAGGTTAACAACTTAAGTATATCGTAAGCTATGTTCAAAAACATATAAAACTTGTCACATTCTTATCACATTTTACGCTACGTTGCTTTACCAAATTCACTTTTGATACGTATCCTAGCAACACACAAGAACTGCGGACTTTTTTATCATCAAAGAATTAAGTCGGAAACTTTTTTTTCTATAAAAGAAGGAAGTTAATGGTCTCTAGTAGGGCAAGAATCTTTATCTGAACTGAATCGCAGTTGAAATTTGGAAAATATGTCTTGCAAAAAACTGCAAGTCTAAACATTTATAAGCAGATTTTACGCAAGTAGACAGTCTTTAATTTTTTCATTAGGTACCTTTAAAATATGTATTATTGCCCTATAAATAAGACTGTTGCAGCCTAATTTTAGTTTTTCTTTTATACACTACCGTATTAGATCCTTTAAGAATTTAAGTAACGTACTTTAAGTACCCCTAAACTATATCTATTTCTTCAGATACAAGTGCTGCTTCTAATTGTTTCGAAAGTTCTTGCTTTCTGGATCCATTTTTTCTGAAAATGTTCATTAAAAAGTTTGTTTGGTAAAATGCATGTTTAAAATTGTGACCAAATAGTTTATTTCAATTTTATAATAAATGTATTGTTTACAAACATAAGTGATTGGATTTGAGCAAACAGTTTGGATTTTTAATGCATTTGATAGGTATTAATGATAATCGTCCAGTTGGGTTAACGAGTTTACCGGTTCATTTTAATCTTTTTTTTACTGTTACACATAATAGCTTAAAGAACGCCGTTGAGACTAGTTGAAGCAAAAGCATATTTAACCTTGTTGGTAGTATCTAGAATATTAGAAATATTTCAGAGATTGCGTGCTTGCATTCAAAAAAATATCAAGCATGTCGGCCTGCTTTTAATTATGGCATAGCTAAACGACTCAATTAAGCCGAGACGCCTATTTTCTTTGGGAATTTTAATGAGCGTTTTCACTTCCATGAAAAATACAAGAAATGCTATGTTATAACACTTCAACTTACTGAAGTATTTATGTTGTTTCATTAAAAAAAAGAAAGCACTGTGAAAGAAACCAAAATATGTTTTTCCGCTTTGAATTTCTTCGAAAAAAACAGCCTTCATACATTTAAAAAAGCTATTCTCCAATAATCATCTGACAACCTTAAGTTTAAGATGTTAAGCTGAAATTTGCTGCAGTTTTTTTTTCTTTCTTTCCTTCTTTCTTCTTCTTTTTTTAATTTTAAGCAGCACGATAAAGAGTTTGAATGAAAATAGAGCAATGGTACTTTACTTTTATTTTTAATACGTAATTCTTTAGCTTTTTTTTGGCTTTTATGAATAAGAATGATATGTCTTTTCTCACGCTTTACTGCTTTCAAGCCTTTAGAAAATATCATCAGCGTAAAAACTTCAAAGAAAACCTTCTATTCATTGGGAATGAATGCAAGCGATTCAGCCTGAAAAACATAGACGTTTCTACTTAATCGCAATCTTTCAAATGCACAAAGCAGGTATAATCAAGAATTTAAACCTTTCTTTTTCAAATATTCAAACCGTGTGTAACTCTACATTAAAGGACATTAGAAAGTAATGAATTGTTTACGTGTTCAAGTTTGAAGTATGTTGTAGAGAGAAAGACAATATGTATGTCTAAAAATACGGCTTGGACGCCATATGGATAGCTAAAAAATAAGGTACTCCATTTTCTATCATAAAGTAATAATTTCTAAAATATGATAATTATTGCTTCAATTTTTATAACATATTTTAACTCTACTATACAAAACTATGGAATACCTACATTTTATCAAACGAAACTCAATGGCACTGTATTTTACGGCACAAGTAATATCCCTGTAAGACACAACGACCGTCGTCGCAAAATGAAGAAAATGTGATCTGCCACATGAGTCACACTGTATAAGATTTCATGTGCGTGTTTCATGTTATTTATTGTCTGTGCCTGAGCAGTCACTTTGTCATGTTGTGAAACGTCATTGCAACGTCACTTTTTGACGCCACCGTGAACGTACTTACAAATATTGAGAAGTCATCATTGTGAAGTCATCAACCTGCTGCTGCCTGCTGATGACTTCACAGTAACCATTTTTGACAGTCACGTTACGAGAACTTTTATATAACCGTACCGTAATTTACCCTAAAGGTCCCCAGCTTTGCCCTTCTTTTCCTGGTCTAATGATAGACCTCTCGTTTTTGTTTCTCTTTTTCTGTTCCCAAGCATTGGACTTTCCGTTTTACTCTCAGGATTTCAGGTAAAGAGGCTCTGGCTCGGCATCTACCACCACCACCACCCTAAAGGGTCCCATTTTAGCTAATGTGCTACAAGAGGGGTGGGAGGTTACACCGCAATTTTTGTTTTTAAGAGAAATAACGACAAAAGAAAGTATAAACACTAGGTTGGTGCGATAAAAGTTTTTTCTAGTCACTCATGCACGAAAAAGTGGCGATTAGTGAGAATCTAGAAAATGAAAATTATTTAAAGCGGACCATACCTTCGGACATTTTGCAAAGAACCCAAAAATTGTAAAAGAAAAAAAGCTGAGACCAAGGGCGGATACAAGGGAGGGGCGATGGGGGCTATTGCCCCTCCCTTGAGAGATTCTTCTTTAGCTGTTCTTAGAGTTTGAAATTCAAAAAAGGCAATTTAAGTTGATCTTTGATGATATTAAGGGAAAGGATGAGGATTCGGGGCTCTGATCTGGAAATTTTTCGAAATGGAAGACCAAAACATTTGTAATCAACATGCGTTAACAAGGATGCATGGCGAAATAAATGGGCAAGTAAGAAAAAAAAAATCAATCGCCCCTCCCTTGGAACATTTCTGGATCCGCCCTTGGCTGAGACTTTCACATTTCTTACTATTATTATTTTTTTAATATCAATTTTTCTTCATTTTTTAATACTATACGACGGATAAATTGCATTTGGCGAAAACTTAGAAACCAGAAAATAAAATTGAAATCAAATGATATCTTCCAACCCCCCCCCAACAAGCCTGAGAATTTGAGAAAATGGAGAATTTTATCGTTTTTTTGTGATTAAGGAAAAAAAATGCTTCAATTGTTTTTTTTTATTGCTGTAGGACAAAAACGTTGAAACGGTTACTACAATGTAAGAAGAGTAATTTATTTCTCCGTTTACAGATTACCGTTAGATATCCCAAATATTTTCCTATTAAATAAACATGACGAGTTTAAACTTTCCAATATAGTTTGGAAGATTTTAGGACTTTGTTTCATCTGTCCGTGTTCTAACTCTCGTATATACAATTGTATCACTCAATTGTTCTATTATGTTATTGGCATTTATTACGGCCTTATATCTACCGAAAATGAAATAGGAGGCATTCATGTATCAATTTCAAGAACAGCCAAAAATATTCAGTTATATTACGATCACGGAAAAGTAAAATCGTTTCAGAAATTTCAAACTTTAAATCAAGGGCTACATATTGTACGAATATAAAGTTCGATATTGTAAGTTTTATAGAATAGAAAAAAAGTAAGCTTAAAGCAGTTTTTGTTAAACGCAAAGTTTTATGACAGATTTAAATCAAGACAGCGCTTTAACGATCTATTTGTTTTAACCGATGTAATAAACGAAAAGCACTGGTAACACATAATTCAGAAAAAAAATACAAATGTAAATACTGCATTCATTTCATGCAATATGTCAACGAATATGTTAATATACACATGGTATCAAACACATGGCATTGAAATATATTCATATGAATGCAAAAATAAAGAAAAGGGAGAAAGAGAGAGAGACATAACAGATGCAAGATTTTTTCCCAAAGCTTTTTTTTTTTGCTCTCCCGTTTTAGTTGTATATCCTTGCGACATGTATAGTATTTTTATTTCGGTCAAGTTAAATCACTTTGAAACACGTGTAAATACGTTGGAAAGCATAAAAGTTACATAGTCCGGGAGCTAACTGTCAAAAATCAATGGAATACTGCAAATCGTGATAAGAAGATGCCACTTGGTAGGAATGTTGCTAATGGCTATACAATGAAATTAAGACCCAGAGGCACTTTCAAAACCGTTTTAATCCAAGATAGCGGCGTTTTTCAAAATGGCGGCCTATGCTACTGCTTTTGCAATTTAACTCACACAAAAGAGGTTTTTATATCAAATTATATGTTTTTGAGGCCGAGGATTTCATTTAGTATGTTGAAAAAAAGCTAAATGTTCATTTTGATGTTTATTTTTTTATTTATTTTTAAGAATTATATTGTTTACGAGAAGACTACATGTAGTATCAAAATCTTTTAGAAAGTTAGCCAAATTGTGACCGAAGAAAATAAACTGGGAAACCTGGTGCGGTGGTAACCTAACCATGCTCAAATTAGTCTCCTAAGAACTCTACACACATCTCCCAGCAGTGCTGCTATTGTTAGAAGCATTCCGAGAAGGCCCGTTTAGTCTGTAGAGTTAGCGACAAAAACAGTCGAAATATTTCACTTCCGGATACCAGTGTGAAATTTGGTACAGAGCTTCTGTACATATATAAGAACAAAAAACCGCCGGGAGACACTTGATCAGGGGTCATGAACTCCCGTGATGACGTCATCAAGATGGCCGCTTTTACAGGTAAATACGTTCGTTTAATTGCTTAAAACTCCATCATAGATTGAAATATTGCAAAACTCAAATGTATCATTTGAAAGCTCTTTAAAAGAGCTATTTGGAAAGATTTAATTTTTCTTTCTGAGGTCAAGGTCCCACCTTTAATCACGTCTTTAAAATGGCCGCTTTTACAGGTAAATACGTTTGTTTAACTCCCCCTAAAACTCCATCATAGATTAAATATTTCAAAGCTCAAACATACCACCTAAAAGCTCTTTAAAAGAGCGATTTAAAAGATTTAATTTTTCTTTCTAAGGTCAATGGTCCACCTGTGATGACGTCATCAAAATGGCCGTTTTTACAGGTAAATACGTTTGTTTAACTTCCCCTAAAACTTCATCATTTATTTAAATATTTCAAAACTCAACTATATAATCTGAAAGCGCTTTAAAAGATCTATTTAGAAAGATTTAATTTTTCTTGCTGCGGTCAAGGGCCCACCCATGATGACGTCATCAAAATGGCCGCTTTTACAGGTAAATACGTTTGTTTAACTGCTTAAAACTCTATCATAGATTGAAGTATTGCAAAACTCAAGTATATCATCTAAAAGCTCTTTAAAAGAGCTATTTAGAAAGATTTAATTTTTCTTTCTGAGATCAAGGTCCCACCTGCAATAACGTCATCAAAATGGCCGCTTTTACTGGTAAATATATTTGATGAACTCCCCCTAAAACTCCATCATAGATTTAAATATTTCAAAACTCAACTGTATTATCTGAAAGCGCTTTAAAAGATCTATTTAGAAAATATTTAATTTTTCTTACTGAGGTCAAGGGACCACCTGTGATGACG
Organism: Uloborus plumipes; assembly: GCA_038373865.1. Taxonomy (NCBI): domain Eukaryota; kingdom Metazoa; phylum Arthropoda; class Arachnida; order Araneae; family Uloboridae; genus Uloborus; species Uloborus plumipes. Next base: position 94,508 of record JAXGGA010001999.1, read on the forward strand.
TCATTAAAATGGCCGCTTTTACAGGTAAATACGTTCGTTTAACTCCCCCTGAAACTCCATTATAGATTCAAATATTTCAAAACTGAACTATATCATCTGAAAGCTCTTTAAAAGAGCTATTTAGAAAGATTTAATTTTTCTTTCTAAGGTCAAGGACTCACCTGTGATGACGTCATCAAAATGGCCGCTTTTACAGGTAAATACGTTTGTTATACATTTTCAATTTAAAATTGTTATAACTTTTCAACTATTTGTCTTAGAAAATAAAACCAAGCACTATAAAATTGCTCTTTTAAAGCGCTTTCGGATGATATCTTTCAGTTTTGCAAAATTTAAATCTATGATGGAATTTTAAACAGTTACATGAGCGCATTTACCTGTAAAAGCGGCCATTTTGATGACGTCATCACAGGTGGGCTCTTGAACTCAAAAAGAAAAATTAAATATTTCTAAATAGAACTTTTAAAGCGCTTTCAGATGATATATTTGAATTTTGAAATATTTAAATCTATGATGGAGTTTTAAGGGGAGTTAAACAAACGTATTTTCCTGTAAAAGCGGCCATTTTGATGACGTCATTAAAGGTGGGACCTTGAACTCAGAAAGAAAAATTAAATCTTTCCAAGTAGCTCTTTCAAAGAGCTTTCAAATGATACATTTGAGTTTTGCAATATTTCAATCTATGATGGAGTTTTAAGCAATTAAACGAACGTATTTACCTGTAAAAGCGGCCATCTTGATGACGTCATCACGGGAGTTCATGACCCCTGATCAAGTGTCTCCCGGCGGTTTTTTGTTCTTATATATGTACATAAGCTCTATACCAAATTTCGCACTTGTTAATAAAAAATAAAATAAATAAAAAAAAACAGAAGCATTACAACGTTTTGTTTCCTCAAAAGCATTCACAGTGATCATCATATGAATGGAATCTTTACGTGCGTTTTTCTTAAAACATGTTTTTTACATGAACATGTTCTTTTTTCATAATATCTATCTAACTTATGGGGCCAAATTTTTAATGAAGCCTATATGCCTATTAGGGTGGGCCGAAAAAACACTTTTTTCTATTTCGAATTTGTAATAGCGCGGAAAAGTTGCGAATTACAAAAGACAAAAAGAAGGAAAAAAAAATTATCGAAATCGGTTGGTATCTTCCGATCGCGCATAAGGCCTAAAATTTGACAAAAAATGAAAAAAACTTGATTTTCGCGATTTTTTTTTTTAATTTTTGAAATGGATGTTTTCGAAATGTAAGGGTGCGGAAAAGTAGCTAATTGTGAAGACAAAAAGAAGGAAAAAAAAAATATCGAAATCCATTGATATCTTCCGATCGCGCATAAGGCCTAAAATTTAACAAAATATGAAAAAAACTTCATTTTTGCGATTTTTTTTGAAAAAATTTTGAATAAAATGTTTTCATAATTTTTTCGCGCGGAAAAGTTTGTAATTATGAAGACAAAAAGAGGGATAAAAAGGAGCCAAAAAAAATTATCGAAATCTATTAATATCTTCCGGTCGTGCCTAGGGCCTAAACTTTGACAAAATATGAAAAAACATTATTTTTGCGATTTTTTATTAAATTTTTTGAATTAGATGTTTTCGTAATGCAATAGTTTGTAACGTTTGCTCATATAGCCTTAAAACATTGTGCTTTAATTTTGTTTTGGTCAGTTAATACCTTCTGGTTGCACATTAACCCCAAAATTACCCAAAATAATAATTCTTAAAAAGTTACATTTTTACGCGTTTTTGGTTTTTGATGAATAATTTTTTGTGAAACAACCGTAAAATTTTTTGAGGCAGACTGACAATAAGACAGAAAAACAAACTACCACAGGTTCAGTCGATATTATTCAGTTACGAAAAGCCTTAGAAACTCTCATGCGTAGACGTCGGACAGCAATCCAGGCAACGTCGCTCGCCCGGCAACGACTGTCTTCCACTCCATCGCTGCCTTCCTAGGACCACGTCAGTTGTCTGCCTATATTGTTTTTTCAGTCTGCGTTTCTATGTAATAATCGCAGAGTACTATTACTTAGTTCAATCTAGCTGTTTTAATTTTGAAATTCTTGTAGTCTTCTGTAATGATGTAGTTTTCTGCTCTGTGTGAACTCGGTGATTTAACGAAAAAGTTATACGATTGCCGAGCCAAATAACAAGACAAATACTCTAATAACAAGACAAATATTTGGCTGCCCCTATTTTAGTACTCCAAAAGAACTGCCATCTGCCATCATATAACTGGCAAGGACATCATTAAGTGCCGTACTCAAGGAAGGTTGAATTTGGCACTAGAAATTAATAATGGTGTCTTCGCCAGTAGGAAGTTAGTTTGATGGCAGTTGTTTGGAGTGCCAAAAGTGGGGCAGCCAAATATTTGTCTTGTTGTTAGAGTATTTGTCTTGTTATTACATAAACTTTTTGTTAAATCACAGAGTCCACACACAGCAGGAAACTACATCATTACAGAAGACTACAAGATTTTAAAAATGAAAACAGCTAGATTGAACTAAATAATAGTACACTGCGATTACTACAAAGAAACGCAGACTGAAAAAACAATATAGGCAGACAACTGACGTGGTCCTAGGAAGGCGGCGATGGAGTGGAAGAGAGCCGTCGCCGGGCGAACGACGTTGCCTGGATTGCTGCCCGACGTCTACGCATGAGAGTTTCTAAGGCTTTTCGTAACTGAATAATATCCACTGAACCTGTGGTAGTTTGTTTTTCTATCTACTGTCTCAAAAAATACTACGGTTGTTTCATAAAAAATTATTTATTAAAAACCAAAAACGCGTAAAAATAAATTATTATTTTGGGTAATTTTGGGGTTAATGTGCAACCGGAAGATATTAACTGACCAAAACAAAATCAAAGCACAATGTTTTAAGACTATATTAGTAAACGTTACAAACTATTGCATTACAAAAACATCTAATTCAAAAAATTAAATAAAAAATTGAAAAAATGATGTTTTTTCATATTTTGTCAAAGTTTAGGCCCTAGACACGACCGGAAGATATTAATCGATTTCGATAATTTTTTTTCCTCCTTTTTATCCCTCTTTTTGTCTTCATAATTATAAACTTTCCCGCGCGAAAAAATTATGAAAACATTTCATTCAAAATTTTTTTTAAAAAAATCGCAAAAATGAAGTTTTTTTCGTATTTTGTCAAATTTTAGGCCTTATGCGCGATCGGAAGATATCAATGGATTTCGATAATTTTTTTTCCTTCTTTTTGTCTTCACAATTAGCTACTTTTCCGCACTATTACATTTCGAAAACATCCAATTCAAAAATTTAAAAAAAAAAATCGCGAAAATCAAGTTTTTCATTTTTTGTCAAATTTTAGGCCTTATGCGCGATCGGAAGATATCAACCGATTTCGATAATTTTTTTTTTCCTTCTTTTTGTCTTCATAATTCGCAACTTTTCCGCGCTATTACAAATTCGAAAGAAAAAAAAGTGTTTTTTCGGCCCACCCTAATGCCTATATTCACATAGTTTTTCACATTTTAACGCAAGGACTTGCTGATATATTAATAAATATTTTTAGGGAGTCAAAAGTCATCGAAAATGCTAATTCAAAAGTGGTTTTAAGTAAAATATTAACTTTATGTTTTCATTTATACTTAGAGAGAAAACGAAATGTTAATGTATGTAAAACACGCCATTCTAACATGTATTAATTATCTCTTAGCCTTATCATTCTCCATTTCCGAAAAAAGGTACCTGAAGTTGGTGAACTTAACGTGGCAGAGATAGGACTTACCCGGTCCCCTTATATGCCTGTACTTACTCAAAAACGTGAAAATTAATGCTGGAAATGTTGAATTAATCCACTTTAGTTATCCATTTACTATGAAAATAATATGTCAATATCTTTTCGTTTTAAAATGTTCTTCGTTCACCATTAATGTGGTTGAACTTACGTCGGAACTTCGAAGCGCATGCACAAACTACGTGAAGGTGACAAAAGGCATCCCAAGCCAAAGGCATCCAGCTAACATCTCACTCTAATGTCCCATATTTTCACTTGGGAGAAAAATACCCGTCTGGCACATTTAGTTGTAGCAGTGTAGTTTTTAACTTAATTTATTTGAAACAGCACATTAATTTTATTTTTTATCAATCAATTAATCAACAAAGTATGGACTTTTGTGACTGGGAAGAAATAAGTTTTACTTTGAAGAACAATTTTTTACCTCTAAAATTATCAATTTAAGTTAAAAATATCAGTTTTATATATCTTTAAAAAAATAAAGAAAAAAAATCACGTCATTGTTTTAGTACTTCGAAATGTTTTTTTTTTTTTTTTAAGTTCAGTAATACTTCAGCTCAATCATTGGAAGAAAAAAAAACGTAACACAAGACAAAAAGGTTTTGAACTTCCTGAGAGACTTCCTTGCTTTAATTGGCTCATTATTTTCTTCAGAAGTCTTAATTTCCTCTGCAATTTTTTTAACTCTGTAGAGGGAATGATCTATTTCCGGACCCCTCCTACGAGTACCCAAAAACATTTTCGCTTTCATGGGCTTTGGGTTTTATAATCATGCTTACGCTTTTATGTAAGGTAAAAAACTCAGGTACCATTCCATTGTATTCGGAAATCTTTGGATTCAACTTATCAAATAATATATTTTCATTAAATGTTCTTTTCCATAAGTTGAATCGAAAATTCATCTTGCAAAGGATTTACAACATGGATTAAATATTTGTTTACACGTCGTAAAGAAATAAAAACAAACATTCATGTATATTTAATTTAAATACAATTTGCATTCACCATGCACAGGACGATTAGAAGATTGAACAGATTTTCTATCATATTGACATTTAACTGAATGATATTATAATATAATTGTATAGTTGATGTGTGATCAAGAAATTGATCTACTAGTCTATTCATATTTGAAAATTCAGTTACTAACTCGGTAGAAAGTGAGAATAAGAGTGAGTGCGCAACATTCAAACTTTGAATAATTTACTGAAGCTCTCTAGATGTATCCTAGACACCATAAATACCTTTGGTCCCTCTAAATTGATGGCTCTATACAGCTCTGAACTTTCGTAGAAAGCGGAATACATGACATTCCTTTTATTATTATTATTATTATTATTATTATTATTATTATTATTATTATTATTATATATTTAGTATTTTTGTTTTACTTATCTCTGTCTGATCACTTGTTTGGACTGAAAAGTAATTGCGTTACGTAACAGAATACGCTAAAATAAACGTGTCCTCTAAACATCTTAAACGCCTACAGTCTGGAAAGAAATTCACATGGTTTAGGAAACGGAAACACTGCAACACACGAGGATTGCAAAGGTTGCTAATACGTTTAATAATAAAATCCTATTAATGAAAATAAAAACATATTGAATGAAAAAGGAGTGTGTAATTAATAAACGAATTAAATTAAAAGTAGGAATTCTCATTAATTTCTAATTTAAAAACAACTTCCTAATTTGAGTAATGTATTAAAGTACAAAATTGCAAACAGAATTAGTAGTAAATAAAAATAAATCAAAAAACCTCTACTGAAACAAAGTTTGTCTAAAACTTATTAGATTTCAATTCAACAAAACAAATTATAGCAATAATTGCATCATTGGCTCAACCGTTCAGGAGATACGATGCTACAGGACGGACATAGATAGACATACACCAGAAACGTGTAACCCCTTCTCTTTAGTATCTATCTTATTTGTATTTCTGGCCCATATTTATATTTTTGGCCCCCTTAATGGCAACAGTAAGTATTACTTGAGTAATTGCTGACGATTCCAATCGATAATTTCATTTGTAACCAGAACTTCTTCAGAAAGTACTATTTTATTCGCAATTCTAGAGCTTCAATGCACTACCTTGCGGTATTTAAGAGAATAAACCCATTCCATTCAACCGTTTTCATTAGCAAAAAATATAGACTTCAGAAAGTTTGTAGTGTCATGTTATTTCAAAAGTATAGGAAAGCAAAACTCCATTAACACTGTAAAAAAATGCTTTTACAGTATAATATTGGCAGCGCAGGTTCCAGCTTAAAACTGTAAAGGCACAATACTAAACTGTAAAAGAAGCTTTTTTTTACAGTTTCTTACTGTAAAATTAGCAGTTTTACCATAAAATTAGCTGTATTATACAGTAAGAACAACAATATAATACTGGCAGCTGAGGTTCCAGTTTAAAATTGTAAAATTACTGTCATTTACCAAGCTTAAAAGCAGGCTATCAGTTACGACATTTATTTATTTTACCTGTTTCTGTCGCTGTTAGTCAAAGGCTGCAGTGCATCCTGTATTTCTCTAGAATTACGGAACATTAATCTATGGGTTTGAAGAAAAATTCTACTAGCATAGTAACTACATCTTTCATATAGCACTGTAATACAAGTTAGAAAATCAAAGTGCTATTGATCTTTCGGACAATCCATATCAATGTCTAAAGCTGTTTTAAGAAAACGGATTGATATTTAGCAGATGTACTGTTCATTCCCCTAAAAAAAAGTGTTATCCTGCCTTGAAATATCTAACGTAATTTTCTATCCAAGAAGAAACTCTCACAATGCTTCATTTAATAGCAACTCCTCTGCTGGCGAAAGTAAAAGTTTCGCGAATGGATCGTCCACTCCAATTGAAAGAATCTATACATTGCTTTCGGTAAAGAGAAAAATGTGTTTTTGCTCCAGCAAATTCCATTTCACACATCCGTTTGCTATTGGGAGGCTTTTTTTTCTCTATCCTAAGCAGTTTCCCGACTCTTTTTCTCGTTTACTTTCATTTTTGCACTACCTATAGCAAAAGTGAGAAACTGCTGTAACAAGGAAATGTTTCTCGTGCTTTTATTTTATTATTTTTTTTTTGTTTTTGTTTTATTAACATGGCACGTCGATGTTTTCTGAAGGAAGAACATCGCGTCTTTTCAAAAATGTCCACAATCATTTTGTTCAAATGGAAATAAATAGAAATCAAACAAATTATTTACTATTACTTAAATCGTCAAGTAAATTTAAGTAGATAATGTGAAATGATGCTACTGGTTCGCAACTAGCTAAGTTTTGTTGATAAAACAAATTATGCATAAGTTGACATCTCCTTCTCTTGCTGAAAGTGTACATTTTTAATCACATAATTCTGCTTCAAAAAAATTAAAAAACTGCTCTAATTTGCTAAGAAAAAAGAACAAAATAAAGACACGACTAAAATATATACGAAATAAAATTAACAAACGTAATATTTCACAGTTTTTTCTCCAAGTTTCCTCTTTATCTATCTAGTTTTTTTTTCGTTTTCAGATTTGAAATAAAGTATTTACAGTTTCTTATTGTAAAGCTGCGTAACTTAAGCTATAATCTTGCATGCATTCCGGTTTATGTACGAGAGAAAGAGATAGGGGGGGGGGGGGTGAGCATTAAGTAATTATATTGAAGCTTTGAGTTTCGTTTAGAGTATTTAGCATTTACCTGAACTTATTTATGTAAACTTTTACACTTATCTGAAACATAAATCAAGTACAATTTTGTTTGTAAAATAAAATGTATTTATTTTTATAATAATTTCAACATTACAGCTTCTGGACTGTCTGCATAGTATTGTTTTCAAACGTTGGTTCATGTTCTGAAACTACAAGTAGAGAAAATTTCTTTGGTTAGTAGCAGTAATTTCATTCATTGTTTCTACAGCAATTATTCTGCAATATCTAACTACTAAGCGATGACTCAAAATATTTTAGTGCAAATGCTTAGAAATGTTTTTTTAAAGGGATGCCATGCTTTGAGATGGGTTCGTAAATTTGGGAATTTTTGTGACAGTGAGAATAAGTGACAGGCAACAAGTGACAGGATCTAGTAAAACCTGTATGTGAACCTTGCCTATGTAAGTGGTTTTTATAACACTGATAGGAAACAAGAAGTGTCACATCACACATTTTAGTTAAAATGAAAATAATTTTAAATAACAACATTTTTATGTAATTTATCGTCATTTGTCAAAGAAGGGGGAGGGGGGCGAATGTAAGAGAAAGTGTGATAGTTTTTGACAAAAATGGAAGGGGTGTTAAATATGTTAACAAAAACTATGGCACACTTTATGGACAGCCCATCTCAAAATTATTTATCAATATAACATATTTCTCAAAATATCATTAAAAAAATCTTTTACTACATATCTGCACCGAGATTTGTTCCCAAAATTAATTTTCTTTTAATTCTATGAAACAAAACCTTATGGATTTTGTGATCAAATATGCTGAATTAATTTTAAATGTGTTACTGCTTACTCGAGAACAAAAAGAAAGAAAACCTTTCTCAGAAGATCCAAAATGTGTGACTATTTTCGCTTTTTCACTCCGATAAAAGGACGATAAAAATCACTTTTATCTTTTATCCAAACCTTTAACCGTCAACCGCACAGAGTTAGTTTTATTGTCTTGGGGAAATGTGCCTTTGCTTCTAATCAAACCTAGTGGTTTCAGTCAATGGAAACGCATAAGATCAGCGAAACTGCAATTTACTCCATCTAATATCGACAAAATGCAGCTGCAGAGAAATTTAGCCATTGCTTTTAGCGATGGGATATAGTCAAAAGCGCTCTGTGAATGATGGATTGGAGAATAGAAGAAACTGAATTTTATTTTTTAAGTGAAAATGGCTTTTGTTTTAAACTTTGGATTAAAATATAGTCTAAATATCTGTATGTCAGAACTAGAGCGACTAAGTCCAAAAATAGCGATTTTCACTTTATTACTGCATTGTGTATAGAACCTTACTCCGCATCGATAATGTGAGAACGTTATTCTATGAAAGAAGTTCCTTCACAGTTATTCAGCAGCGTTAAAAGAGCGCAAGACCCTTCTTAGCATGCAATCGACAATCGTTTTCGCCCTCTCCTGAAAAGTTACGAAAATGAACTTTCGTTAGTTCCCAAGTAGCATCAACTCATCGGAACCTGCAGGGTTGCTTACGTACTTTTGTGAACAATACAAAATGATACCATCACCTAAGATGACATTTGTTTTTTTTTTTGGTTATGTTAGGGGTTGTCTATAAATGATGTCTTATTTTGAAAAACATATTTTTGACCCCCCCCCTCCCTGCTTACTGTTACAAAGTTTCACACTTTACCTTTTCCAAGTAGCATCAACTCATCGGATTTTGCTCGGCCGATCATTGAACTCCTCGTAAAAAAATAAAAATAAAAACACAAGAGGGTTGTGAAAAGTTTGGGGGGGGGGACCTTGCGCCACTGAGCTTGGGGGGAGGGATGGGCACCCCTGCCTCACGGTGTACGCCTATGAAGAAGGTTGACTTTATTTGTAAAAAATTAAAATTGCACTTTAAAATCAGCTTTCATTGGACGGTGTGACGCAAAAGTAGGCCCAAGTAATCCCAAGTAGCATCAACTCATTGGATTTTGCTTGGCCGATCATCGAACTCCTCGTAAACTGAATTCGTAACGTACGATGACCTCGTTCCGATCAGTATCCGAGCACGGTTTTCGATGAGCTACTTTTCATCGGAAAGCGATATCCTTTCGATCAACTTTCCCGATGAAAATAAGCCAAACATCCAAAATTGATCCTAAATTCACCGGCACGGGACTGCACTGCTCTTAAATTGCTCCAAATCTCATCGTATTTCGAGCAAAACTCATCGGAGTTTGCTGCTCGGATTCTGTTTGGCCGATGAGACATATTGGAGCAATTCCAGATGAGAATTTAACGAATCTGATCATCGGCCGATGAGAATTTCATCGGGTTTCGATGAATGGCCGATCATCGGCTGATGAAATTATGCTGCTAGGGTTTGGTTCTGAGGTACAGATATAGAACATTAGTGATGCCTGGTGTTGCACAGTCTACCTGGGAAATAAAAGTTGTATTGCGGGACGCATGTTCAACAATCAGAATTAAATGAAAAGTAAATTTCCCAAAAAGTACAGATGAAAAAACAAAATTTCACCTGTATTTTCACAAATTGAAAATTAAATCGAGGCGTTTTTTTTTTTTTAATATCAAAATTCAGTTATCGCTATTAATAAGCGTAAATATTCCGTTTCTTCCACGTAATGGTAGGAAAATTTCTCAATATGAATTCCTGTGCATCAAGGAACTTCTGTGCCAAATTTGGAAAAAAAAAAAAGTGATGTACATTATGGATTTGTCAAAGGAACCACCATCCTTCCGCTACAGGAATTTCTGAGCATCGAAAGACCTCTTTGCGAATTTGGCAGAGATTAAGGCTTAAGCTTTGCATTTGTTTGAGAAACACATACACACGTCTAGTTTCATATACATAAATTGATAACATCTAGGGGAGAGTGGTAATGAATGGGCCATGGTGATGAATGGGCCACTAACAAAATATGAAAAAGTATTTGCATGATTTTTTTTTTGATGCCACCAATAGATGTAGCTATTTGTTCTACTAAACTCATCCAATTTTCATTGGTTTGCGCTGGGCCATTTTCAAACTAGAGTGGCATGGTCAAGAATCTGACTGAAAAGTAAGTTTTTCCCTTTTTAGTAAAACATTTCCTAGCTAAAATGTACCAAGTATTTCACTGCATACATATGTATAAGCTAGTCTTTCCATATCTATAAACTAATCTTAAGATGTATTTTGATGTTATCTAAATTCAATGTACTCAAAAAACCTAAATGTATTCCAAAAGTATAGGTGGGGCTGAATGGGCCACTATATCATGGTAATGAATGGGCCACCTAAATAATGTTTCCCTTCCTTTTCTTTGAATTTTCGCATTAATATGAAACACAACTGACTGTCATAGATAGATTAAGATAACTGTCGTCAAAATAGGCTTGTAGTAACTTCTAAATATAATTTGCAGATCTGTATTATATTCCTATAGTACAATAGACCTCTGGTCGCAGTGCGTGGCTTGAAAAAGCTCCCCTCTCTCCTTCAGATTATATTCCTCACAGTACAATTTCATTTTCTTTCTTGGTAACTTCAGTTAGATATTTCTTATTCCCAAAGTCTAGTAAATTAAAAAAAATATTTTGAATTTTGACAAGTTTGAAAATGACGATGAAGTTTTTGAAAGTGATTTTTAATATTATTTTTGAAATATATAAATTTTGTTAAATAATAGTGTGTATTATCTGTTATTTTTATATTTGATGTTATTTATTTCTTACAATCTCATTATTTATTCATTTTTCTGCTACAATTGGTATGCATCAGTTTTATTTTAATTGCATCAATTTTGATGTTTATATAATTTTAAATCAGTATGATTTTGCATAATCATGTCAAGTGCCACATTTATTTTGTCATATTCAGATAATAGAATAAAAGATTAAATCCACATGTTTTCATTGAATTCATTTATTGGCCCATTCATTACCTTCGATGGCCCATTCAACCCCATAGGTGGGGTTGAATGGGCCAAATTTCAAAATTTTTATTTTCTATTATAATTCATGTTAGACAGGTGCTAATCCAACTTTTATGACTTTTTTAGATAGCCAGATAAGTAAAGTAACTAAAACACCAATTCAGAGTTAAAACAAAGTGTTAGAAAAAATTACAAAAATTCAAAACCAAAAAGTGGCCCATTCATTACCACTCTCCCCTATATAAGGAACTTGTGCTTTATAATTATTTTTATATACATTTCAAGTTAGAAAGAAAGGGGGGCTCAACCGAACCAAGGACTGTAGCAGTGGTCCATTGTACTAATATTTCATGTTACGAACAAACTTATTAAACTTAGGATAGTATATACCAACTACTTGATTTTATGTTCCTCAAATATTTTTCTTGTATATGAAATATGAAGATAGTTTAACTTTAATAATATACATTTTAGATTCGAATGAATAGTAAAACATTTTCTATACTTGGAAAATTGAAAGACTCTGGTAACTGCAACGTTTTTATACCTGACATTTTTACTGTAGCCGAAATAAATGATTTCCCTCATTCTAAATAGGAAACCAACATTATTATAATAATGGAGAAAAAAAAACTAAACGAGCCGCAATCAAAAGAAAATTGTAAAACATGTTTCTGTACGCATGTATTTTTTCCTTTGTGACCTGGTTTATCAAAATATGAAATCTTAAGTTTTGCCGAAAAAAAAAAAAAAGTCGCCAAATTTAGAGAGTTTCCATGATTAATGGCAGACAATTTTCACATGATTTGCAGATGAATGTACTGCACATGCTGACGGTGAAATAGTGTGATCGATTTCACATAAGTTTTGCGAAGCTGCGAAATTTATTAAAGCTTTGTGAGCTTTTAAGACCTTATACCTTGATCACAGCAGAAGAGGACAACAAGTTTTTTTGTCAAATTTATGTCTCAAGATGTTTTTTCGATTACTACTCATTTGAACTTTTTTCATCATTTTACTAGTCGTGTGGTTTCCTGATAAGTAAACAAAATAAGTCAATTTTATTTTGCAACATAGCTCTTGTAAAGTCAGCTCTTACGTTTTTCTCTTTTACCATCACCATGATTTTTGATCACTAGACTTTGTTTCAAAAAATAATACGTCGTTTCTTATGTATAAGTTGATATTTTGAAAATACCACGAAACAAATGGCATTAAAGACAATTTTACACTTCACATTTCAACTCTTATTTATTGACGTTAAATACAAAATTATGTTCAGTCAAAATATGAAACTTTGTTACAAAAGTGTACTTTGTTACAAAAGTGTAGTAATTAAGTTAATTTCAGAATCCTGAAAGATAAACTGAATTAACTACTTTTGCAAAAGGCATTTAAGTATGAAAAACATTTAAGAAACCAAATGCAAAATACATTTAATACTCCATTTACTACTTTGTACTTTCCATTTACTAAAGTAAACATTAGTTAAAAGGTAAATATTGAAATAAGTTTGGATATGAGCACAATACGATAAATTTTGAATAATGTATTCGTTTCTTCTCCTTCCAGCATCGGTGTGAACATTTTGAATTTAAGAACTTTTGCCCTTTTATAAATGCATTCAGTAAAATGTTGAATATATCTTCAAATTAATTACTTTTTATGTTAATGTATATATTCCAAGAGTTACTTTACAGTTTATTACACGCGTAAAACAAAAACTAAATTTGAGCATTTCAGCAAAGAATTTTCAAATCACTTAGCTTAAAATACACGGAAGAATATTTTGTTACCTTAGTAGTCGGCTATGGTCCAAAATATAGCCGGAAACTGCATTTTGTGATAAAAGCATGAAAGTTGGTGTGTATGTAGAAAATGTATTTATAAACATTTTTAGAAGGGGAGCCATTCGGAAATCCCCACCCAAACCCCTCCGGCGACCATTTTTGGTCAAAAAGTCCGAAATTGCTTTTCTTATTTCTTTTTCAAAAAACACCTTTTTATCATCTTATTAGAGTTCAATTATGTTAAACAAAGATTAGAAAACCGTCAAAATAACTTAAAATTGATTAATTTTAATATTACTCAATAAAAATTTGTTTTTTTCTAAAAAACTGAAATTGATCAAAATCTTCCAAATTGTTTTCAGGGGCTGGTTTAAGGGTGTCCAACTATGTATCTGAAAGCACAATATTAAAGAAAAACAATTTAGTTGCATTAAAATCCCAGCAATCCGAACCCTAAAAAACCGAAACTTTGGAAAACCCGAGCATATTTTTTAAAACTTACTCATAAAAATGTATTGCAAAACTGAAAATAAAAACAGAAATTAAAAATCATAAGCAAAACTAGTACTTTTTCAAAACTTAAAAAAAAACCGTTTGAATTGTTCCTTAAGAATGAATATTTATCTTTGATTAATTAAAATAAAACCAGTTTTCTTTATGGACGAAAAAAGTAATAAAAAAACTTCAAACATTTTGAAAAAAAATACGCAATGTCATGGAAATTTCACTCACATTCAGCAGGATTATAAGTTACGCTTGCACCTATAAAATAGGGGGAGGGGGAGGCACGATCATATTTTTATACAACTGCGAAATTCTAAAGACAAAGCTTTAAAACAAATTTCAAGTTTTTTTCTCATTAAACGTTTTGAGGAATTTGTTCTCTCTAAAAGATGAGAGAAGAAAAAAAAATTGCTGTAATAAAAAGTTTAGTGCTGTGTTAATTAAGCAACTTCTCTACTACTTATCATATTGTGCTGTTATTGAAAAGTAACCCTTTGTAACAAAAGAAACAACTGAATTTCAATATAAATCTCAGCAAGCAATTATATACAATGATTATGTGTAATGGCTATATACAAGCTGATTTTTCGTAATTGAACTGGCTAGTAATTTACATAGATATACAACATTTTCCATTGCAGAATTTACACATTGGTGCACACAGTCCATTTTTGAAGCACCAACAAGTTTTTGGGCCCAACGCGCAAGGTCTGCCGCAGTTTGTAGTCTCAAGAGGCGCGGTTCGATTCCGCTTTGCTCTGGTGTAGCTCCTCTGTGATGTAATTCTTTCCTCATAAAAATCTGTATGTACTACTGTGGGGCAGCGCATAGTACGCAGTCTCATGTGTCGAAGTTTTGACTTCTAGATGAATAGAACAAGTTTTGAGAGCATTGTTTCACTGCGTGACGTAATTCGCTAAGACATTCATCTCTTCAGAATTCATTGTTATTTAGTTTCTATGAAAAGCATTTCTGACTTATTTAATCCATCAAAATTAGATTGTGGTGGTTCCTTCACTGAAAGATATGCTGGATTTACAAATAATGATATACCTGATGTGGTAACTGAGCGACCTTTTTAGAAGATGGTATTTCGGGAAATACAAGAGGAATTTTTGAGCCTTGCTGCTGAAATGGCACGTGCTGAAACAATGAAATGCTTGTTATATGGAAAGAGTCCTTGCTTGTTGTACTACTAGAGTTATAATAAAAATTATCGTGCGCGGCCGGTGTAAAAACAAAGATCCTGAAATGTGAGGGAAATGTAGTTTTATATTTATCAATTTGTTTAACTGATGCTTGCAGAGTCCAGTAGAAATCTTTAGAAGCCTTGAGTAAGAAATGAAAAGTTCCAAAATATGCATTATGTCAACAAGACTTTTTCTTCTAGTCTGTTCGTGTACTTTAATGGCCAAATAAACAGGTATTGGTTGTTCCTTGTTTACTTGATGCTTGATAGTTTGCTTTGTTAATTTGTTTGAAGTATATATATATGCATATTAAATACAACTGACAAATTGCAACTAATGGTTGAGAAGGAAGACCATCAATATTGCAAGTACCATATAACAAGTTATTTAAAAGGACGGAAGAAGAGGATCAACAGTTTCTTGCTGACTCTTCAAATCCGCCTTAGACGCTGGCAGTTGACTTTCAAATGCATGTCCTAGTGGAATTCACTATCATGTCCCTTGCGAGAGCATCTTCGAAACTGCTAGTACTGGAGACACATATTGATTCACTTACCTTTACAAACTAAAACATATTCAAAGCCTGATTTCTCTGCATGCATATGTCCATGTCCGAAGTGTGATAATATCTTTGCTCTAAGCCCAGTACTGTCAACATCATTAGCAGATTTATTTTCGATTGATAAAGTTTTACAAGTAAAGTTTTACGAATGCAAGTACGGTGGTACTTGCATTCTTGAGCTATTATGTCAGCTTGCGCCAACTCAGCAGTGAGCGTACTGTCTGCTTTTACCAACACGCAATTTCGTATTTTCTGTCAACTGATTTCGTCAGAACTAGATGTAACTCCTGTCTATTTTCACCAGGCTTATCAAAAAAGAAACACAAATCTGGAAAGGATGAAGTGCATTTCTTTCTCTTCTGCTGAACTGAAGCCTCTTCAAAATGTTTACTTACGTGGCACTCTTCAAAGTTTTCCTTTCTTTTTCTTTCTTCAGCTCTTCTGACTTTTGTACTGTTATACCTCAAGATACAAGATTTATGCCACTTATCCCTCTTTTCATTAAATTTTTCCGATACAAATAATTCTTCAAATTTAAATCTACCTACATTTACGAAGTCTGATAATTGCCTAATTTTTGCCTGTTTTGACAGAATTTCGAACATTGTTTCATAACCTCAGTACAAGACTGATACATTTAAAGTTGCTGCAGGGCACAATAGATTTTTTTTTGGAGTTAATTTCGAACAGAAAATAAATCTTATCCAGTAAATATCTGTTGTAATAATTTTGGTAAAAACAACATTTCCTGGGGTTATTTTTACCAAACATAACCCTTGGTTGCCATTTAAACTTTTAAACCATTAAAGCTTTAACAATGCCATTAAAATTTCTAACCGTTAAAGTTTACCATTCAAACTTTAACACTTAAACAAAATTAAAATAAATGCATTTAAAACAATACTTTTGAACACGTAAAACAACAAGACTATGAGAAACCGTAACTTATAAAAATATGAGCATCTTTCCTAATCTCGATCCATATAAATAGCATTTACGGGAACATATGAACAACTAGCGGTACCCGCACGGCTTTGCCCGTGGTATAAAATTAAAAGTTCATTTGTAAAAAAATGATATAGCAGAAAAAAATACTCTATTTTAGTTATAATTCAACTATAATTCCTTCAAAGTATGATATAAAAATTTGGTATGGACCCTACACTACTTCCTTTTACGTGTAAATTTCTTAGTAGATGCCTTAAGTGCTAAAATAGTGCTTGAAGTGAGTAAGATAACAATTCAAACATTTGCATCCCTAGTTTGCCACGAAACAATGCAAAAAAATGTTTTACAATGATTAATCTTCTAAATATCGCCGATTTTAACATCATTTAGTAGATTTTTCGCAAAATATCGCCAATAACGCCAAATTGAACCCAAAAAAATTTTTTTTTCGCTAAATTTATTGCCAACTTGGCGATATGTCGCCAAATTGGCGTCAAACACTTGGTGACCAAAAGCTTGGCGAGATATCGCCAAGTGGTCGCGCCAATTCATATCACTTTGGTCTGCATTGAAAGCCCTGATTACCCCATAAAAGGGGTAAATCACCCCTTGGGGACATTCGAATGCAACCCCAAAGATAGGTGCACAAAAATAAGCCAAAAGAAAAAATAAGAAAAATTTTGTTGCTCACAGAAACCAACAGAAATCTTACCAAAGTTTAAAAAAAGAAGAAAGTTTTCTTTCCTAACTTCAAAAACAAAATAATACATTTTCCGAAATGACATACTTTAGAAAGAACGTTGCAATATCGCAATAAGATAGAAGTAAATATACTGAAATAGAATTGAATGCCAAATTGTAAAAAAGTCGCCAAAAAAATAATTTTTAATATTGTCTTTCATTATTTATTAAATGCAATTATTGCTGCAAATTACAGTCCAACAATAAATAATCACATTGCAAAAGTATATTTGGAGCAATTTTTTCTTTTAAACTCAACTGATCCTAAAAATTTTAAGTATTAGTCATAGAAATTTCGTGCATTATTCTTCACAATGATAATAAAAACAATAAACATCGACAAAGATCAACCAGCAAACGATAAATTAAAAGCTAAATTCGTTCACTCAAGCCATTTGCTGCAATTTATATTGAAATAAATTAATAATGAAGTAAAATATGTTTTGCAGACGATAAATTTAGAATGGTATCCTGTATTTTAAGGAAAGGACTCGATTTCTCATTTGATTGACAGGTGCCATCTTATCACGGTTTTTAATATTTCATTTGACTAATTTTAATAAGGCTTGGAGTTTGGATTGTTACAAAAACAAATACATTTTTAAAATTATTAAGGGAAAAAGAACGAAATAAAAACGTAACCATGGTAACAACATGAAAAGTTGATTTCCGTTGATAAAATAATTCATTTCATCTCTATTTTCAAACAAATTTTATTCGCGAGCAAAGCCATTTTAGAATCGTTTGGCTTGCTTTACTGAAGGTAAGCCTTGAATTTCGGGATTCTAAAAACAATTGTTACAGCTCTCCTGATGATCGTAAAAACTTCGAAAAAACGTCATTTTGTGCAGAAAATTTCAAGCTTTCGAATGACATAAGACTTGAAAATGTGTATGGAATATTTCTTCCCTATTTTATCGAATTTCCTCTAAGAATTCGAATAGAAAAAGAACGAAATGGAATGTTCGAAAAATCGCTTCGAGGTGCAAAACTACATGCTACAAACTAATTTTGTGCCAAGTGGCATGAAAATCGACCGAACGGTTTTGGCGCTACGCGCGTAACAGACAGACAGACAGAAAGAAAGAAGGACAGACAGAACCACCTTCAGCTTTATTATTAGTAGAGATGACCTATGTTACCAATGATAAACACACTGGAAAATATTCGTCACCTAATGAACGACCATATTTGAAGAAAAAAAAATCAGCAATGGCAACAATAATAAAAATTAGAGGAAAAATAAATTTAAAAGTAAAACTTTAAAATTTCTGAAATTGAAACTTTAAATTGTATTTTGGTAGAATCATGCTATCTTGACATTAACTTTTCCCTCAAGTTCTTGTGCTTTTGTACCCTTGGGGACCATTTTCGATGATGTGTGCTTAGTCATAAAAATGAGAGGTATCATGACCGGATAATTGGACGGTTCGGTCAATTAGGATCCGGATAACCGGCACCCTACTTTTTTAAACATTTATTTAATGTATATTTACATTCTTAAACCATTAATGCATTTATGGGGGGAGGGAATTCACTTCCACGAATTTATTCTTAAAAATATCGATTTGCCAAAAAAAAAAAAAGCATTTTTGGGTTGTTCTTTTTAAAATTAGTCTCTAAGTGGAGCTTTAAACGATAAAAAATACAATAAACGCCTATGTAATGACATAGCCAATGATTTAAGAAGAAAATAATAATAATAATTACAAAAAAGCGCTATTTCTGGTTTTGGACCAAAAATGGCCGCTAAGAGGGGTTTGGGGGGGATTTCCGATTGGCTCCCCTTCTAAAAATGTTTTTTTATACATTGTCTACAAACCTACCAAATTTCATGCTTTTATCACAAAATGCAGTTTCTTTTCCCGTAGCCCCCTTACTACCTTACTGAAATCGTGTGGAAATTATTTGAAAAACCGCCTACTCATTCTTTATTTTAGTGAGTTGTTTTGTTTGTCCATTCCTGAAAGTATAATTTTTAATGTAGAAAACAGGGAAATATTTAGGAATACGTTTAAAATGTTTCCTTGTGTTCCTTAGTTTTCTTTCTCTTAGTTTGATCTACTCCTTTTTTAGAGGAAAGAGCTGATCGATTCGACTTTTGGTTTTCGAGCGAAACACGGATCTACTCTTGTTTCAGTATTTGAAAATATACTATGTTTCAAGTATTTGGAAGAATGTTATAATTGACGCTGGTTTGTTTAAAATTACTGATGAGTTGTTTTGTAAAACGTTTAATTTAACAAATCTCAACAGGATAACAGATTTATTACATTTAATAATTGCTTATCGGGAAAAGCCCATTTTCATATCTCTCTTGCTTTAATCTGGAGTAATGAAATGTATTCTTTTCAGATTTCAAATAGCATTGCAGCAACACATCTGAAGCGTATATGTGAGATTTCTGCAACATTGCTTCGGTACACGTAAGTGGTATAACGCGAACACTTTTGGTTCCAAAATGTCACACGAGTTCGCTTCCGTAATTATAGCCTCAATTTAACTACAGTGGCTACTGATAAACGCAGTTAGAAACTTTTTTGAAAGGATCCGTGTTCTTTTCCCTTAAAAGTAAACACAATTATTACCAGGAAATCATATGCTAGAATATGCTAAAAATAGGAAATCATATGCTAAAATACGCAAATCAATAAAATAAAATAAACAAATGAGTAAACTAAAAAATGAACTGTTGCTTTTACACTCTAATACTGGCAGCAGAGGTTAAATTTTAAACTCTAAAATGCACAGAAATAAACTGGAAAACTAGCAATTTTATAGCGTTTTACTGTAAAGTTAGCAATTTTACAATTTACTTATGTAAAATTTAGCTGTATTATATTGTAAAAACAACAGTACAATACTGGCAGCAGAGATTTCAGTTTAAAACTGTAAAATGTATGGTAATAAACTTTAAAATTAGCAATTTAATAGTTTCGTACAGTAAAATGTAAATTTTACATTTTATTAATTTAAAATTAGCAATTTGTATATTTTATCACCATAAAATTAGCTGTTTTATACTGTAAAAACAACATTAATTTTTTACAGGGTAGCAACAGAAAGAAAGTTGTAAAACAGTTTTCTGGACACATAAATTATTTTCCTCCGTGACACCGTTATTAAAGCATGAGGTCTTAACGTTTGCCAAAATTTGTAACAAAAGTCGCCAAATGCATCGAGTTTCTGTGAATAATAGCAAGCATCTTTCATATGATTTCTAGAGAGACATACTACACAAGCATACGGCAAAATTGTGTTGTCAATTTCCCCGCCAAACCTTTGAATTTTTGCTCTATGTAAAAATTCGTTAGATTTTAAGAGACCCTAAATCTGGATAACGGAAGAACGAGGGCAAATAACTTTTCAGTCAAAAATATTTCTTGAAATGCTTTTTCGTTTGCTACATATTCCAAAATGCTTTAATATTACTCTGCTCTTATGATTCCTTGCTTAGAAGCTAATATTACAAAAATAGCAAGTATTCGATTTTTTTTTGAGAGTGTAAAAAATTCGTATTTTTATGCTAGTGAACGACGACTCCATTCTTACCGTAGTATTTAGCTTTCTTTGAAGGAAATAATTCATTGCAAACAAACTGACGAAAGTTGATGAAGCTGTGAAATAGTTAGGACTTCTTGTTCCTTGTTGATATTTAAGTTATCTGACTTATCCGAAATTTTGGTTTCAAAAACATACACGTGCGACGGTAGTATGTGTACGAAAATTTGACTGCATTAAACTAGTTTAGGGTGTAATAACTTCAAATAGGCACTTCAAATGTCCAAAAAAGAGCAACCTTACTGCGGTACCAATAAAGCTATTAATTGTATTATTAAATAACAAAATGTGTGTGACAATGTGAAGAGGCGTATTTACACTATTGATGGCGATGTAAACTGTTCATAGTTTTCTAAAAATGTTAGTGTTAAATTTATCGGAGCATTTCACTTTTAAAAAAAAATCCTAAATTTTTCCCTTAATTATATGCCATTCTAATATTTTTTGATAAAAAACTTCTAACTTTCAGATGCAATCTGCTGACAGACACTGATTAGTTTATGTAATAAAGTTCTAAACACATAATAGATTATTTTAGTATTATCTACATGGTATTTATTGAAACTCAATTTGCTTAATATATAGCACTAGCTCCCCTTCCTTTATTACAACTAATATTTTTTTTAGTATTTTTTCTACTTTCATAATTTTCAGCACTTTTCCTGAATATACAAAATTTGCATGATGGTGTTGGTCAAATAAGTTGTTCACAGTGGAAAGTATACTGCAACAAGAGTTGTGCTAATGTAAATAGTTTTGTGCAAGGGACCCCCCCCCCCCAAAAAAAAAATAATAAAACAATGTGTTTTACTTGTTTATATCAGGCTTTTTGTGTAACACAAAAACAGAAAAAAAAAAACCTTTTTCTCGAACTGATCCATCATCGGAAATACTAGAAGTGCGAGAGGATCAACTGGGCAGCATAAAATTGATCGGAAAAACTTTGGTAGAGTAAATGGATAAACATAAAACCTATGAAGAGGAAAATATAAAATTTAAAGTTAATCATGTCTCCCGTCATGTGCTCTTTGATAGTGATGAATATGATTTTAAGTGGCTCTGAGAGGAAGATAAAAAACAAAGGAAAGAGAGATTTTGTCTTAGAACATTTCAGTTGCTATTCAGTACAAAGGCGCTTCCTCAAAGAACGAAAAGGATTGAAGATTTTGTTCATGTGTTACGGATATACAAAACTGTTTTTTAAAGTTTTTTTTTTAAATGTTATTAATAATCACAAAGAGGAAAACTAAAAGTATTGTTTAAATATTAAACATTTTATATACATGCTTTATACTTAGATTCCCGAAAAAACAAGAACATCTATTGAAGGCATTTCATATGACATTGAAAAATCATTTAACAGTTTTTAGTGATTTTTTTAAAAGTGTATAATTTATAAAGTATAGATACATTTTGCTTTAAAGTTACGCTTTGTCTTCTAAGAACACTGTAAAGCACACATTACAGTTTATTAGCAAATTTAATTTTTACTATTAAAATCTGTCCAAGAATGTAAAATGAGTTAATTTCATTTTATTCGGAACAGCTAAACATAAAATAAACTGCATTTAAGTTTTTACATCCCCTCAATTATCAGTTCAATGAAATCGTAACGCCTTCATTAAGATAATGGAACACCAGACACGCAGCTAATGCAAATTTTCAAGAGATTCATTCATGATCCCAGCCTTTTAGCACCTCTGGTTTATCGTCGCCTGACATTTTCGAGAGGAAAAATATTTCTCATCGCGGAAGGATAATTTTCATTTCGTGGAGGACTAATTGGCTGTAAAATATTGGAGAAAAGTTTTCCAGGTACTTGCGCAAAATAAATGGATCGTGAAATGTAAGGAAAAAAATAGCATCTTTAGAGATATTGGCAATGCTTGTTTTAGTTAATGTTTTTTCTCTCAAGAGGTATGAATAATATAGAAGTTACATTACCGCTGTTTGAAGTTAAAGCATGTTGAGCGCTTCAAGCATATTTTATTTTCAAGCATGGAGTAAACTAAACATTTTACTTAGGTTACTTTGAATTTTAAATGGAATTTTTAGAGCAGAAGTATTTTTGGGATAAATTTTGTGTATTAAATGTGACGCAAACTTGAATGCGCTTTTTTAAAAAAAAATAAAACAAATAAATGTTTGTTATACATAAATTCAGTTCTGCCATAAATTTACGTGTTTTTGCGTTCCACTGTGCTGTCTCTCTCTGGTATTTCTACTTTTACATTAGATACCAGTTTTTTTGGCTGTCTTTGCTTCTATAAGAGGATTTATACCTTCAGCTCGGTTACTTACTATTCCAGGCTAACAAATGGCAATATGCATTAAGCTTCAGGACTTGGATGGAACGACTGCGTTGGCACTATATTGCATATTTTTGGAGTATTTAAATTAAACTAAGGGGATATATAACATAATTTATTTTTGAAAAAATAACGAAAAAATAAGCTACGAAGATATTTCCTTTAATAACTTAATAAAAAAAAAGCATAACTAGGAACAAAGAGGCTATATGTGCTCGTAATATCGAAATTGATTGACAGTTGCGTAAGGGCCCTCGTTACGCGATGATTCCGTAACGTTATTGTAGATTCATCAGACACTGAAAAGCTGATTTTTTTTTTTTTTTGAACAAGTTTTGAATATTTTTGCCCACATACATTTGGTGCCTGTTTTAGAAAACTTTCAAGTGCAGTTTCTGGATACCGTTTTTAGAACACTTGGTTAATTAGATGATTGTCGTTAAAAAGCAATAAACAATTTGAAGTAAAGCGTTGAGGAACATCTTGTAAAGTATGCGCTTCAATGTTTTAAATAGTAAAAGATAATATTAAATTAGTTAACAGAACCAACATCTAAGTGTTTTTTACCTCAGAGCCAGACTCAAGTAAGTTTTAAAATGATGATTTTTTTATGTGTAATCTTATTCAGCATCGATGCATGAAACGTTATTAAAAAAAATCATTCACAGTTATTTAGTAGCGTCAGAAAAACACGAGTCCCATCTTTTGCATGCAGTACAAAAATGATCTTGAGCTCCCCTGAAAAATAACGATAATGTGACTTACGTTAGTCTGGCTCTGAGGTATAGAGTTGTACAGTAACATATTAATATTTAATGTCAACTTATATTATTTTATGCGAATTTTTAAATTGAAATGTTGTATTTTCACTTCAGGATAGCTTTTCTCTCTTTGTTTGAAAATAGTTCATGCACTGTAAAAAATGAACGTTAATTTTACAGTATAATACAGCTAATATTATGATAATAAACTGTAAAAATGGTTAATTTTACAGTAATAAACTGTAAAATTGCTAATGTTATAGTAATAAACTGTAAAATTGCTAATTTTGCAGTAATAAACAGTAAAGTTGCTAATTTCACAGTTTATTACCGCGCATTGCAGTTTTTAACTGAAACCTCTGCTGCCAGAATTATACTGTTGTTTTTACAGTAAAATACAGCCATGTTTTACGGCAAACAACTAAAATTTCTAATTTTACAGTAAGAAACTGTTAAATTGCTAGTTTTACAGTTTATTACTGTGCATTTTACAGCTTTAAATTGGAACCTCGGCTGCCAGAATTATACTGTAAAAACAACAGTTCATTTTTATGTATTTTACAAAAAAGTTTCTTTTGTTATGTTTGCTAGTGCTTCAGAGAATAATAATCTCGCCAGTCTAATCGATGAGAAACTTACTCAGAATTTCAACAACCTCTAGTCAGAGGTAAGCGTTCGTGTACTATTTAATTATGCAGATTGCATTTCGGAATATGTGGATGATTGAACACTGGTGCTGAATGACAAATCACATTGATCGTAAAACTCAAGCCCTTCATCGCATGTTATGGAGCTCGGCAAGAGTCTGGAATTGAAACTCAATTGGGTGCAATCAATTATCGGAAAACTGGTGTTCAAATCTAATGTTTTGCTAAATATTTTATACCAATTTGTAACAAGGAGGAATTTTTGTAAATAATACCTTATATCATCACTAAATATGGAATTTTTTTTAAGGTTATGTTAGGGGATGTATATAAATGATGTCGCATTCTTAATACAGATTTTTGAACCCCCTCTGTGCGTATTGTCAAGAAGTTTCACAATTCATCTCACCCTCTCCCCCCTCTGCCACATGTGATGCTATTTTTCAGCCACTTATTATCATAAAATTGCATGATGTCACACTTCTTGATACCCTTCTCTTCCCTTGTCGCAAGCTGTCACAATTTATTTAACCCCCTCTCTTTGCAATGCTCGACACAATTTATAGACACTTCCTTACTGTGTGTTGCATAATTCTGCCAACATAATTTTTGTCGGATTTTGCTAATAAATGTTTAATGCTAGGTACACGTTTCATTAATGTTTACTAAGAATAATTAGTTTCTATAAGTAACAATTAAAAAATGAAAAAAAAAGGTAAAATATGATAGCCGTCAGTAAATTAAAATGCTTTATTGAAATACTTTAAGACTTTTGTAAAGTAAATGAACCGATTTATATTTCTTCAACCATGTTATCTGTACCGATACATGTTCCACTTATTTTGTTATCTTCTGCGAGAATTGTATGAATTCTGATATAATGAAATGAACATACATTCCTTTGAATCCAATTAACTTTTTTACAGTTGTTGAAATTTGACTATCATCGTGAACATTTTTCAGAACACTTAATTGGTTTGTCATACTGTTTTAAAATTTTTTGAAACACATATTGTGGAATTTTTTGAGCACTGGCCTGTGATCCTTCTCTTAGAACGCTTTGTAGTACACATTTTGGAAACTTTCTACAGTATGTATGGAGCACTCTTTATAACAGCAGTTTTTGATAATACAGGGTGCGGCAAAAAAACTCGGACAAAGTTTGTCACGTCCCGACACCAACATGTTTTACCGTATACAGCTAATTATTTTTTAAAAAGATTCTACATGTTTTCCTGCATTGAGGAGTGCAGTGTAGATTTTGTATTCATCAATGTTGTTTTGTTTACAGAATGACAGAAAGATGCGTTGCTATTTTTTTACTGTTTCGAGCTTGTAAACGTCAATTTGTTTGCTCAAAATTCCTCGACAGACTGTTTTCGATGCAATTAGCCGGTACAAAGTGCTTGGTCATGACTTAAACCGTCCAGGAAGCAGAAGAAAACGGACCGTGAACGCATTTTCCAATCGTAGGCTCATCAAGAAGCGAGTGCAGCGAAATTTGAGGAACTCCATTCAAAAAACCGCTCGTGAGATCGAAAAAACAGCCGATCAGTTCGACGAATAGCTAAACAAGAACTCAAACTGAAGCCTTACTAGCTCCTAAAAATGCAACTTCTCACTGAAGAGAAAAAGCGCCCAAGACTTCAAACATGTCGCCAGCTCAAACGTCGGGCCGCAGGTGAGAGACGGAGGCGCATCCTCTTCACAGATGAGAAGCTGTTCCCTGTCGAACAGGGGCATAACCGCCAAAACGACAGAATCTGGTTCACTGAAGCTCCTGGCACATCGGCCATCGTCAAACACTACCAAAATCCACAATCGGGGATGGTCTGGGGAGGAATTTGCCACAGCGGCAAAACTCCTCTTGTTTTTGTGGATTAAGGAGTCGAAATCAACCAAGAAGTGTATTGCCGCAACATTTTTCAGGCCGTCGTACTTCTGTGAGCCCAGCAGCACTTTGGTGATGAGAATTGGATGTTCCAGAAGGACTCAGCACCGGCTCACAGGACAAAAACGACTCAGGACTTGTGACGGACCCATTTTTCAGACTTCATCTCCTGTACGGAATAGCCCCCTACTCACCGGATCTGAATCCCATGGATTACAGTGTGTGGTCCATTTTGGAGGCCAGGGCCTGTACTAAGCTCCACAAAAGCTTGGAATCGCTGAAGCAGTCGCTTCTTTAAGAATGAGCCCGATTGTCGCTGGAAGAGCTGCGGCCCATCGCAGAAAATTTCAAGTTACGTTTGGATCTGTGTATCACCGCTGAAGGAAGCCACTTCGAAACCGGCTGAGTATATTATTGTAAGAAGTCTATGTTAACATCATTAATTGTTGTTTTGCTAAATTTCTTTTATTTAAAAAAATTATCACAATAAATCTTTGTCCGTGTTTTTCTGCCGCACCCTGTAATTTTTATAATCATTTCAAAGGCGTGTGGAAGATTTTTATTACCGCCAAGCAATGACCATCGACGAAGGGTTTCAGGTATTAAAGAACATAAGGTTATATATATACAAGTTATAATAACCCGTGTTTGCATTGGCCACACCAGGTTCACCCATAAATATATCTTATGCCGAGAACCAGCTCCGATATGCAACAACTGTTATGTAACATAGACAGTGCTCCATATTCTAAGTATCTACCCAAATTTTAATCACATCCGTTTTAAATTTTTTAGTCAATTTCATCCGTCATTAAAAGAGTTGCTAGGGGACCCACAACACCAAAATTTGCTCTCCTTTCTTCGATTTAATTTAGTGTATGTTTTGTGTCAGTCCTGTTTCTGTCACTTTGTGTCTGTTCTTTTACCTACTTGTACGTGAGCCAATATTTAGAAAAGTGCCAATTTGAAGTTGGAGTTTTCTGAAAAAAAAATTTTTTTGCAGAAAAAAACTAATATTGGATTTTAAGTCTAAAGTGGGTCTAAATGCAAGAAAATAAAAGGGGGGGAGGTCAAGGAAGTTATTTACCCCCTCCGTAGATTACTCACTTTTAAGCCGTTACAGATCTGATGAATGTTACAGATCTGATGTTAATATGAGCTACATATTTGAGTTTATGCTATCAGTCTTAGTTAACATCTCTAAATATGATATCATTTCCTTGCATTTTTAACATAGAATTAAGATAATTATATTAAAATGTATATATTAGGCTAAAAAAGCAAATTTCATTATGAAAAAGCATTTCTTGGAAATAAAAATGAGCGATAAGGTTTTTAGATAAAATAAATTATGAGATTACCAAATCCAAGCTAATAAAACATTTGTTTTGTTTTAAAACAGCACACAACTTCAACTTTTTCAACACACAACTCTGCTGCTTGCTTTTCTTTAATTAGTTGCAGGAAAAATTTAATTTCTTGATCAGAAATTCAAATTTAGCATGCTAGTTATTATCTAGTTATTTAGCGAAGTTATAAGAAATTGAGGCACAAAAAATTAATTAATTAATTAAAATAATAATAATTAATTAACTTAATTTCTGCAGTGTCAATTTTTCTTATTTTACTAACTTCTATTGTTAGGTCATACAAACCACAAATGAAGCAATTGTACTAAAACTCATTGCTTTTCATTTTTTAAGAACAAAAATATTCAATATATATGGCTAAAGTATGATTTTTGCTTTTTATAATTCTGAAACGTGTGAGTTAGTTCTGTAACATATTTGCTGTTTTTCAATGTTACCGCTCTGACTGTTACCGATCTGACAAACTGACAAAGTTTTTTTTTTATTTCCGAGTCGATCGCACTAAACCAAAATCAAACACGTGATTTTTTCACTTGTAACAAAGGACTATACATATATATAAAATAATTTTTAAAATAATAAAAACTGCGCATTTTAGAGCGTGTTACCGATCTGATGACTCAAATGACACACATTTTATAAAATCACTTAAAAAATCTTACCTACAATTTTAGATGCAGAAATGCAAATTTTTAATTACAATTCGATAAAACTTTTCACCAGGTACTCAGTATCACGTGGTATAGGTGCAGGAAATGATTTTGGGAGCCTAAACATAGATCGGAAGTTATTGTTACCACTCTGACGGCGGAACTTGGGACACGCTTATTTCGCATCAGCTAGAAAATCAGAAATCGATTAAAACAAAAATGAAGTAAAATATTAACAAAGGGGTAAAAATAGAATCGTTTTTTGTGCAAGTGCGTTTTTTTAGGAAGTTAGAAAGTGCGCATGACCTGTTTGCATGCTAAGCTTTGCTACTTGGGACACGTTACCGATCTGATTTTTGATGTATAAACACAATATTTTCTGATGAAAATAAAAATTTTTTTTCTGATGTTATTAGATGAAATGAAAGAAAAACTTATATTCTTTCTGGGGAAAATTATTTTTTTAACTAGTTATTGAAATACTGGTCAAAATTCACTTGGGACTCAAATTGGCACTTTTCTAAATATTAGCTCACGTATTTTATTAATTTTATACGTCGCATACATGTAAACTCATGTTTGTGAAAATTGCAACACCTTGAAGCACTTTCGCGAACGGGCTGAAATTTGCAGCTAATGCAAAGTAGGGTATGATATGCAAATGATTAGAATTTTAGACTCGTAGCGCATGCGTAAGCTGAGCTGCTCCCTCTGAATACATAGGCGGTTGCAGCAAGGCGTGTATGGTTACAGGTGCTTATCTGCTTGTAATAAACGTTAGCTGAAACGTTGCTTATGCCTCTTCGACGAAATTGAGCGAGGTTTCAACAACTTACGGAGTTTGAACGGGGGAGGATCATCGGCCTTCGTGAAGCTGGATTGTCTGATCGTGAAGTAGCTGCTCGTGTGCAGCGTAACAGCAGCACAGTGATGCGTGTTTGGAAGCAGTGGACGGACGAGTGTCGGACAACTCGGAAATCCGGAAGTGGATCCCGAAATGTGACGTCAGCGCGCGATGATAGACACCTGATCCGCATGGTGCTGACGGACCGCACTGCTTCTTCTAGACAACTGGCAGCACAGTGGTCAACAGCTACAGGTGTTTTATTGTGTGCTTCATCAATTCGTAGACGTCTGCTGCAGCGTGGACTGCGCGCAAGGACTCCTTTATACAGTATCCCCCTCACGCTAAACCATCACCGCCTGCGGCTACAATGGGCCAATCAACATAAGAACTGGCGTGCTGATAAGCAGTATGTTGTGTTTTTGTCGAATTCCGCTTTAATTTGTGGTACCATAATGGTCGCATTCCCGTACGACGCTATGCTGGTGAAAGCCACCTTCCAGAGTGCATTATCGAACGTCACAGTGGATGAACACCCGGAGTCATGGTCTGGGGTGCCATATCATATCAAGAACGATCTCAATTGCAACGAATTGTGGGTAACCTGAACAGCAACCGGTACATCAGTGAAGTGCTACAGCTCCAGGCTGTCTCCTTCCTTCAAGGTTTGCCTGGCGCTGTATTTCAGCAGGATAATGCCAGCCCTCATGTCGCTAGGACTGTCCAATCCTTACTTGAATCGCAGCAGGTGCAGCTTCTTTCCTGGCCAGCGTATACCCCGGTCATGTCGCCTATTGAACATGTCTGGGATTTCGTTGGTCTGCGTCTCGTTCGTGGTCCTCGGCCTGTTGCTTCTACAGACGAACTTTGGGTACACATGCAAACAGTATGGAATGCTCTTGATCAGGCATACATTAGAAATGTGTTTGACTCAATGCCACGTCACGTAGCAGCACTTATTGTAGCGCGTGGTGGCTACACATAATACTAATTTCATTATTTTTTATTGTTGGTTGGCTTTCTAAGTTTAATTATTTATTTGTACCACTATCACTCAGCTGTGTATACAATTTTATTCAATTATGACGATTCCTTCATGGTGTTGAAATTTTCACAAACACGAGTTTATGATTCGGTTTTATGTTTCAAAATGTACTGTTATAGCTATTGTGCATTTTTTACATTTATATTAATAATAAATATATCATGAAAAAAACAATCGCTTCGCGCAGTATAGCCCATAAGGGCTCTTGTGCCATAAAATTCAAATAAACCAACCAACCAAGCAATGGACTGCCTACGACCGAAGAAGGCCATCCTTTTAGCCACGAGAATGAAAAAGTCGCAGATGTTTTTCATTTTTTTAAAAAGAGTATTACTTTTTTAGAAGGTCATCGGCAACAGGAGGCTAATCTGCAGAGGGGGGGGGGGAGAGAAATAAAGAAAAATTTCTGGTGTAAATGTGAGCAATTTGACATAAAGGTTCATTGCAATATTGTTTGGGCTAAATGTATGGGAAATTTGATATTGGTATGGGATAAGTCTTTTTAATGTCTTTTCTCAATTTGGTTGCTTTTTCGAAATACAGTAAGTTTTACTTTGGAACAGGGTGCAGAAACTAATTTAAAATCTCTTAAATCCATGTTACATGTAAAAATGGGGCCTCGGTGGCCTAGAGGTAGGGTATTCTCCTCTTAAGCAAGAGGTCGCGGGTTCGAGTCCCGCCTTGCCCATGGGTGTTATTTCAATCTCTCTGTGCCGCAAATCTGTCCTGTCCTTGTAAGGAGGCATGGCTCATAGTACGCAGTCCTCATCCCAGGTAGCACAAAAAAACCTTTAAACGTTTTATTAACGTTTTTAAGCGGTTGTTACAACGTTAATAACCATTTTACAACCTTTAAAAAACGAAGTGTGCTACTTGGGATGTATGTCGAAACTGATGGCTTCTGTAAAAAAAAAAGTAAAAATATATACTTTACAATGAACTTATGTTAAAATTTACGCGTATAAATTGCTTAAGCAAAAACTAATAGATGGGGTTACACAAGTACCCTGAGAAATCATTTGTGTGCTGCTTAACACACGAGTTCTACTGGTTTAAAGTTAAACCTGTCAAAATTTTAAAGTTCTCAAAGTAACTGCTATTAATATATTGATGCCAAAATGAAACCTTAGCTATGCAATTCAAGAAAATTATGCAGACCCTCACCTCGGAACTGCATTTCGCATTTGACAAACGAGTGCTATAAAATTCCGACATTAAACCTATTGGAGATTTTAAATATTGATGTAAACAGTGCTATCAAGTGATTGTCGTTTCCTTCCCCTAATGACTGATCGGACCTTTCACAGATTCATTGCACCCTTCCCAGGGCCGATCTGTGCGCCCGTAAAGTAATTGAAGGGTTTGAAGAACGCGTTAAATCACTCCTATTGTTTCTGTAATGAGGGTATTGATTTCGCATTTGCATTGATTGGTCTGAGAGCAAACTGTTTACCTCAGATGTCTTCATTTGGTGCCATTAGAGTGAAATGTGGTCATCATGGCGCGAGGGGAAGTTTCTGGAATTGCTCAGACGGCTTATGTTAAGGACCTTATTGTTGCCCAGAGGTGCCTTTATTCGGCGGGTTAAATGATGCGTTAATTGAGATACTACAGCATGGCAGTTCTTTACTTTTGCTTTTTTTAAATTCAGCATTTAAGATGCCTTATTACTAAATAAAAAATAGACGATTTCATGTATTATCTGTTTTTCAATATGTTCTTCCATTTTTTAAAGAATTGAACACGACTAAATAACTAAGCTAATTTGAATAACGATTTTCTTTTTCTCCTTTCTTTTTCTTCATTTCTTTGTTTTGTTTTGAATTTGAATGTTTGAACTCATATTTGAGTTGTTCTATGTAGAGTGGTGTTTTATTATATTTAAAAAGGGTTTGCGAAATGTTATTACATTTATTTATATGTTTAAGTGTAAGTAGTAGTTAGTTATATGTCTAAGTATAAAAGTGAAGTATACCCACTTTTTCCAATGACAAATATCTAACGACAAATAACAGATAAATAATTTTTTTCGTAAGGATAACTTTGCATATCATATTTTACGTAATGAGTACTTCCAAAGTGAATTTTATAGACATTATTGGAGATTAACATTTTCTGAAACTACGTGGGTACCCATTATAAGCATCATATTGGCCAGGAATAAAAAACTGAGTAAGGCGAAAACATTAGTAATCAATTTTAAATGCAATTAAAGAAAGTAGTATTTCAAATATTTATTTTGAAAACTAATTAATGGATTACAAAATATATACAATATTTTATTCATTCAACATTCTACATTAACATTTTATTCATTAAGCATTTGAACACAATCTGCATAGATAATATTGCCGACCGTTTAGGGGGATGGTCATGATCACCATTGTATCGGCGCCTGAGTCTAGGAACGATAGATTAATCAACTATCATATTAAAAGTTAGTTAGTTTTCCTACAGTGTATGATGTATCGTGCTGCTCTGATTAGTTTAGATGCTATTTAAAAGAGACTCATTTTCCACGCTTTTTTTTTAACCATTAGGATGTACTGTGAAGTTCATGAAAGGCAGATTAAAAAAAAAAGAAGAAGAAAAAAAGAGGAAAAAAGCAATGTTCAATAATAATTGAAACCAGGTTTTGTAATATCTCCAACACAAACTATATTATGCATACAGTTTATAAAAATGCTTTAACTCTGAAATGAATTAAATAAGATATTTTTAAAGACGAACTTTTAAAGATAATAAATAAAAATAAATTTTAACAGTGAAAAAGCTTGGATCAATTTGCTTATCAGAATATAGTGCACATCGACCACGTTTAGTTAGTTTTTAGAAACATGTATAGTCAACATTTCTAATTACCAAGATCATAAGTTATCGCAAACCGATTTGGCTGAAAATCCAATAATAATTGCCTAATTAATTTGACTATAAAAAAAATCCTAAAATGTGTTTTTATTCACTGAACAGGTTCAATATATTTGAGGAATACTAACGATTTGAAACGTACCTTTTTTAACTTTTTCAAACCTTTTAAGCCCCAAAGCAGAATACTGCTAAATTTGGAACGTACGTCACAGAACAGATACTTGAACTGCAGAACAATTTTATCCAAATGTGAGGGAAAATTCCAAAAAGTTTTCTGCAGAAAGGCCGACTTTCTGCAATTAGGTTTTGTAACTAAAGATATATTTTGCAGAAAATCAGCACAATTTCTGCAGATTTTTTCACATTTTCCGACAAATTAAGCTTACTAGGCAGAAAATAAAAAAGTCTAATTTTTTGTAACACTTGCAGGAATTTTAGATTTACTACGAATGGGACAAAATCTAGAATTTGCTCAAATTTTCATATTTAGCTAAAAGATATTTGAGAAAATCTGCAGAAATCCTACAGATTTCTGCAGAAAATTATCTGTTCAAAGAGTAATCCCTTAATGATTCGCTATACAAGGCAAAAAATTTCCATTCAATGCCTTTGTAGCCATCACTTGGTTGCACTATTGGTCATATGCTGTTATTCTGAGTGAAAACATTGTTTCTAATGCAGTGTCAGAGCACTCACAGCTCCTTGATGTTTGGAGGAACAAAGGCAGCACTTTCAGCTGCCAAGAATGGAGATAGGTTTTTCATTTTCTCTCAAGAATGTTTGCCTGAAATTTTAATTTCATGCTTTTTTCTGCAGTAAGACAGTGTACCAAACAAATGAACAAATATTCCTTTCGTAGACCTGTATGAATCAGTTTTGATTTTGGGATCAGTTTTTTAAAACAAGTCGCGTTCCTGCGCACGTGTAGTGCTTAAAGTACTTGCAGAACAATTTTGGTCAACTGATCTTATGTTGCAAAACATCACAAAGTATTCTGCTTTAGGGCTTTTAAGAAATCTTTCACTTTGACAAAAACTTTCTCAAAACTAAAACATTTTAACATTGTAAAATTATTATGTATATTTTTCATATTTTAAAGCTATATCCTGCAGAATTGAGTGAAATTTTTACACTTAAATCGTAAAAAATGTCGAAATCAATTCTTTAGCATTAGATGAGGAAAAATAAGCTCTCGATGTATTAAACCAACCTTTATATGATAAGCTGTTTCTTAAAAAGAAATATTTCTATATGTTCTTCACATCCCAAAGTGAAAGCATACAAAATTTACATTTTTTATTCAGTTTCATGCTTCTCCTGGGAAGAAAATATTAATATTTTTTATATAAAAGTGAAATTTTCATTTCAAAAGAATTTCCTTTGGAGCATCAGTTGACTCGGAGAACCTACAAGAAAGTAATTTCTTTACAAAAAGACATTTCCAGTATATACCTGCAAAAAAAGTTTCAAACTCCTAAAACGAATCCTGACAGTTCTCGTAAAATTCAAGAATCAATATCGGCTACCGTTTCCACTGATTTATGCATGACATTTGATGTTTTTGTAACGACGGAAGGAAGATCAAATTTTTAGGTTTATGTAACAGATTAGAAATAAAACATGTATTTTGTTTTACTTATATTGGTATTTATAAGTTTTTGATAAACTCTTCAAAAATACTTACTTTTCAGTCTAAACCATAACTAATATCAATTAGCTGTTTTTTTTTTTAATTTATTTACTTATGTTATTTATGTACTGCTTGAAAAGTTCATGAAAAAAAAAAATCTACCAAACAATAACAATGGAATAAAAAGATATTACCATATTTTCACATTCTGAGACGAGAGGAATTACAAGACAATCTGTTATTGTTACATTTTAAAATTCAACATTTTATTGAACACTGTGTGAAAACTTTGAGATATCTATGCTGGGCAATGCTCTGGGATTTCCCCGGGTTTCCACCACTTTCCTGTGAAAAGTGAGTATTTGGATAAAAAGTTTCCTGATTTGCTGAAAAGGGCATAAACTCAGACTGCTTATTCTTGTGAAAAACTTCTTTAGGCTATCATTGTGAAAATGTATACTCAACTTTTATATTAGTTGTGTCGCCAGCAGTGTAATTAAAGCCATTTCCAATTGCCCAAGTCAACGCAAGGATGAATTACTCTTTTCTAGATACTGTATCTCAGTATAAGTTTGACGTGTCTATGTATCTGTCAATCTGTGTATCTGTCTGTGGCACCGTACGGCCTAAACGGATGGACCGATTTTGGAACTTTTTTTTGTGGAAAGGTGAAGTGGTCTAGGGAATGTTCTGAACTAGGTCGCGTCTTCAGATGAAATTAATTAACAAATATTAATTAAAAACCTTTAAAACGTTTTTCGCGATTTTTGAAGTGAAAACAAACCTGAAAATTTAAAACAAAATAACCATAAGAAAGAAAACATTTTTTTCTGAGTCTGATAGGATGTGTTTAGAACTTCCATGTGAAATATAAATAGAATTATAACGGTTTTTAGCAAATGCGGCTACGGGATAGGAAACCGATGTTATTATTTTTGCCAACGAGAAAAGAAAACTAAACAATTTAAAATGTTTATCTCTTGCTAGTTTCTATTTCTTAACAATTAAAATGCTTGCAATTGATTTTAGTATAAGACTTTTCTATTTTCCTTATTAATACTTCTTTTGCGACTAGCAAATTTTAATTGAAAGAATTATCTTTCCTTTTCCGTGTCCCCTCATCCGTTTTAATGAATCAAATTGCCAAAAATAGAAAAATATCCAGCTTTATTAAGACACGAGAGCTCGCGCGGGGTCGGAAACGACCCCAGCCCTTTTTTGTTTCAATTTCTTGGAATTTCGTGGACAGATAAGAAAACCATCTTTTGGGTAGCTGCCATTGTGTCCTTGATTGATATGTGGGTGTGGTTGGAATTTTCTTTAATCCTTTTAATTCTTGTAAACTAGGGGGGTTCTTGCGATTGGAGTCTTTTACGAGTACTGGCGTCAGTAAAGTTCTCGGAACGGAACAGGTGTTTGGAGTCGGTTCCATTCAAAGAATTTTGAAACATTTTGTGAAAAGGAAGTAGTTTTCAGCAATCCTTCTTCTAGCCATGATTTTCAGTTAACAAGCGTGTCGTTCACAATGATTATGTAGTTCTGTCCTTGCAAAATTCATATTTTTCAATTGCTTTTGCAATACTTATAACAAAGAAAAGATGCCGATTCCATATGAGCAAGGGATGAAGCATTTTAGCCAATTACTAGCCGATGGAGAAAGTAATGAATATGTGTCATTTCAGACCATGAAGGTTTAGCAATAAAAAAAAAAAACTTTAGTGATTTTGACAGTAAAAGCAAATTTTCGTTTAGCAAAAATTCTGATAATCCTGATACAGATGACATCTTTATTGGAAGAGATAAAGAAACTATTTGGCAAAGAAATAAATTTAGAGCTAATGTTTGTACTCCAGTTCGAAATATAAGTATATTTCTTCCTGCACCAAAGGGAAACGCAAAAAATGTTACTGCTGTGTTTGAGAGCTGGAGCATTTTCGTAATAGTTCATAAAGCACTTGTTTTATGCATTTCAAATCAAAAACTGATCACTTTAGAAGTGTCTGTTAGTGAAAAAACATAAATGAGTAAAATAAAATAAAGAAGTCATGAAAAAGAGGAAAAGAAATGAAGAACAACACATTGGGGTCGTTTTTGACCCCGCGCGAGCGCTCGTGTGACAAAACATGGCGCGAGCTCTCGCGAGTTAAATTAGCCGCTTTATTAAATCAAAACTGTTTAGAGCAGGTGTCATGCATACAAGTGGTGGTCACTTTATCAGAAAGGTTACTGACTTTTCCTGTTTTTAATACGCTTTATTAGTGTCACCTGTTGGTTTGTTTGCTTGTATGTGTGTATGTATGTATGTATGTATGTATGTATGTATGTATGTATGTATGTATGTATGTATGTATGTATGTATGTGTGTATGTATGTATGTATGTAACTCTGAATAAACGATGAAATTCACTTTCTTTAGAAGTAATATATTTTAAACTATTATTAATACTAAATGCTAAACTATATTACATGTGCTGATGTGTTCAAGTATTTCAGTTGTTTGTATGTAACTCCAAATAAAAGATAAATTCGCGTTCTTTGCAAATATAAAAGTCATATATTTAATACTATCATTATTACTAAAGGCTAAACTATGTTACGTGTTGATGCATTATAAGTGCATGTAAATTAAGCGGATATTCAATAGTTTTGAAACTTCTTTTTAGTTTGATTTACTCTAAAAGCCTTTTTTTAGTTTTTTTAAACTACATTTAGGATAATTTCAAGTTTTACGAAAATACTATTTTAACAGAAACTGGGTGGAAAACCACGAATTCCCATAAAGTGACCTAGAAATGATGCGTAACGTTTTAAAATTTCCTTACAGTGTGGGGATTTTCCACAGTAACTCAAGAGTGAAAAATTTGATAAACCATTATGGTGAGAACTATGTTTAAACCTTATTAATGAAAGCAGAAGAATAGAGCAGTAAAGCTGGTAAAAATAAACGGCATAAAAAAGTTTAAGATTTTAGAATTACATGCATATAATTCTCAAGAAAATAATAAACATATGGCATCAAAAAACTTCCCTTATGAACGTAAATTTTTATTAATAAATGCCTCGAACATTTGAATCTTCTTTTATAAAAGATGTATAAATGTTTATTCACATGATTTAGAAAGGAATTTTTTGTATTAGCCAAAGAATGAAAATGTAGAAATATTCATTTTGCTTCGCATATACAACTACTCTGCTAAGGGATTAGAAAACAAAACAAAAATATAGTTTTAGAATGGAAAATAAACACAATGATGAAAATATTTAACATGTTCAGGAGAAGAAAAAATCTTTAAACACGTAGGTTTTTAATAAAAGTAATTTTGAAGCTTTTAGGTTTATTTTTATTAATATATTTCGTTATTTATTGCTCACGCTTCCTACTGTCTCCCATCGGAATTATGCATCGCAAGCTGGCGAAAAAATAAGTTTATTTTAGTTTTATAGTAAAATACAGGCTGTCTTATTTATTTATTTTAATTTTTCAAGAAGCGTCGCGAAACGCTTATTTTGTACTTGATGCCAATTATAACGTGCATCTCATCGCTTTATGGATATGCTTTTAAAATTTTCTGTATATTTATTCCCCGGGTATTTTTGGAAAATATTCCGATGTAAGATGCTTTTAATTACATTTCTACCATTTTAAATAGAACTGCATTTTGAAGAGTAATGAGAACATAAAATGTGTTCAAAATATTTAGGAAGACATATCAGCATTATACATTTTTTTTTACACCTCAGATACGTTTTATCAGCCAAATCTAAAACTGTTAAAGAAGGGGAACAACCCGAATAGCAAGAAAGCGAAAATATATAATTAAACAAATTAAGCAGGTAAAAATAGATAACTGGAACATCAGCTCTTGTAGTACATGCTCAAATTGCAACTTCATTCGATCTACTGTTTTCTTCTGTTTATTTTTCATCGACATTCATTGCAAAAAAAAAGTATTTATATATTTAAATACAAATGCGTGAAAAAAAAGAGCCTTTTGCTTTATTTTCATTAAAACAAGCTGCTAATTTTTCCATAGGTAAAATCAAGAGATATAGAAAGTTGCAGGGCAAAAACCTGGAGGTAAATTTTTCTGTCGCTGGATTGCAAAAACGTTTGTTTTCAAAACTACTGCTTATAAATTTCTTTTGGTCATAATTACGTGTGTTTACCGAAAACCCTTTACTTGGAAGTAGACATTACAAGAGTAAGAGAACATCATGCAGTGGAAGCTCGTGTTAAAATTTTTCAAAGGACATCACTTAAAAAATTCTACCGGAAAATTCAAACGCCTTCAAAACCACATGAAAACAGTTATTAACAGAAAACTCGTTCAAATGGATGTGAACATGGAATTAAAATACTTCGAAAATATGGCTGAATCGTGCAGAGTTTAAAACTAGAGGCTTTTGTTGATGGAGGTTTTTCGCAACATTCGAAATCAGACCAATCTTTGGACAATGTAAGCATTATTTATGTGAAGACTTGATTTGTTTTGCGTGAAGAGCTCGTGGTAGCAGAACGTAGTGGAAGCGTGCTGGGCTCATAAGCCAGATGTCCGTGGATCGGAACCACGCTCTGCTACCATTTTGGTATCTTCCCACTAAAAAGGGGCATTAATGACGGAGGAAACATCTGACATGGTTTGCAGCAGAAATTAAGAGAAAAATATATATTACCTGATTATGTT
>JAXGGA010002000.1:0-133862 GCA_038373865.1 Uloborus plumipes
ATTTCAGCAGTGGAAGAACTAGCATCAATTATAAGATATTGTTATATTGTTTTAGGAATGTTTCTAATATATATGTGTGTGTGCGTGAGAGAGAGAGGGGAGGGGAGAGAGAGAGAGAAAAAGAGAGAGAGAGAAAGACAACACTAACTTAACTAAAATTAAATTAAAATTCAAATATGTTTTCTTTTTTTACAAGGTAATCGAAAGCTTTACATACACGCATGCGAGTTTATACCGCAGAAAGAAACTCCACACGACACACATTTTCATGAACACAATCTAAGTAACCATGAACACAATCTAAGTATACCATGAACACAATCTAAGTAACCATGAACACAATCTAAGTATACCATGAACACAATCTAAGCCTTCAGAAAGCTGGGTAGCCCGGAGTTGTTTCACTACATCAAAGGCGCTTCGTGCCTTTGAAGTGGTGAAGAAAGTTTAATCAAACTACTCGCCGCCAAGGCGGCTCGCTTGCGCGTTTACTTTTTCCCTACATCAAAAAGTCATTCGAAATATCAATAGGAAGAAAGAGAAAGAGGTTCTGGCACTGTTCCAACACGAGGCTTACGCGAGAGAATATTGCGCAATAGCGATTTTACTTAATTTCCTGGTTCTTAAGGAATGGCAATGGGAAAATTTTTTTTTAATAATTGATATCTCCGTTAATTAAAATTGTACAACTATGATACTAGTAGTTTTGTTCAGAAAAGAAACTGAAATTAAATGGTACCTCGGTCGAGTCTCTACTCCCAGCGGTTTTTGAGGAGTTCAAGCTTCAATCAGACGGACAGACAGACAGACCGAGAGACGTAAACATATTTTAAAAGTATAGAGGTAAATAGTCTAAGCTCCATCTAATAAATAACAGTTCACAAAGAAATGCCATCCACCTTTTTCCGATAAGAATGACATATGCACTTTAAAAACATTTTAAATCATAATCTCACAAAACCTGTAAATCATTTATCCATTCATTTATATCTATGTAGTACATCTGCAAACTTTTGAAAAAAAAAAAAAAATCAATATTGCTTTGCGGCAATTGCTTTTTTTTGTAATAAGTAATATAAACGACTCAACCTGTCTAGTGTATAAAGGAAGATATTTATTTTCATCAAATAGAAACAATTTAGTATATAGCATTTATTAGTAATTTTTCAACAAAAGCTGCATTTTGGGAAACGGTAAGTAAAATGTGAACTCTCACTTATGTGCCGGCCCAAGAGACCAACAGAAAAAGACGCATAAGTGAGAGAGACGCATAAGTGAACAAGTCTATTTAAAAGTCTAAAATGCAACATAAGCTCTAATGAGAGCATGAATAAGAATGTTTCTATAGAAAATGGTCATATTACTACGGTTTGGCAACTACTATAACCTAACTATAACGATAAAGAGAAAACAAAAGTTGTAGCAAACCTAGTCGCAAACTGGCCCCTTTAAAACATCCATAATGGGTAATTGTCCTTCTCCAAACTCTAGTTCATGTAAGAAAAATGCCTTTCGTGAGAATTAAAAAAAGCGAAAGATTAAAGAGGAAAGTGAAGAAACATGCTTTAGGAAAATCAATTAAATTCCTTACATTTTACAAAAAATTCGGCGCATAAGTGAAGTACTTATTTTTAGAGCGACGCATAAACGCATGAAATTATCATTATTTCACTATGGGATGTGACGGGACCACTGAAAATCATCGTATAAGTGAAAAAGGCTCGTAAATGAGGCGGTGTATAAGTGAGAGTTCACTGTATTTTAATCTAATTTTTAGTAGTCTTCGCTCTTTTTGTTTTGCATTCTAAGATTCTTAATTAGCCCATCACCAGTTTATGGAAGAAATTGAAATAATAAAATGTATCAAAAAGATTCACTGATACTTTGATAATTTTATTGCATTGCTACCATTCTAACAGCATAGCCACATTAACTGTACAGATTAACACACATACACAACGATTCATGCAGTAGAATTTAAGAAATAAAGTGAGTCTCTGTAACGTTAATGGGAAATCAATGGCAGAGAATCAAAGGAAAAAGTTTAGGACGAAGTTTCGCCAAGAATACGCAATGAAATAAAGTTGGAAAAAACCATTTTATCGTTTATTTAGGTAATTAAGGATGCTTTTGCTTTCGTAGAGGAGAAAGGATATAGTTACAATTAGGTTCTAAAACGAAATTAACTGTCTTTTTAATTCGAAGCGTACGGTTTCTGCCGTTGTAAAAACGGAACAATCTAAATATTTGCATGGATTTTGTATCGAAAGAGCAATCCAATGCACCGTGTAGTGTGCGCATAAATTATTCATAAAATGATTGTAGAGGATGATCATAGATTAAGTGAATAAAAGAGAGAGCTTTTATGTAAACTTTTACTGGGGGAAAACAATGATGAAATCTTTTGGATGAAGATATCAAGTTCTCATTTTTAACGGTTGTTGTGTTTTTTATACTTTGTTTTACAAACACTGATTTATTGTTAAAAAACTGAAAGCTTTTTCTTTATGTAAATTTTTAAAAAGGTTTTTATAATTATAGTCTACATTGAACGAACAGTTTTTTCAAGATCAAACGTTTCCTTCCAGATCTTTGAATTAATTTTTGTTTTTATCAGAGTAGCACTATCGGAGGTTAACTGATTTTGGAGTAGCGGAGTTGGAGTCTGTCCATTTCACACAACTTTCAGTCGTTATTATGCTTTTATTACCTTTCTGTTTGATCAGAGGGTGAAATCTTTAACAAACTAGTGTTTTTTTGAATAAATTTTTACATGAAATGAGACCAGTAATTATGTTTTATCTACCAAAAATAGGGCTTCAGAACCTCTATTTCCTTTA
The DNA here is from genome assembly GCA_038373865.1 of Uloborus plumipes. Classification (NCBI taxonomy): domain Eukaryota; kingdom Metazoa; phylum Arthropoda; class Arachnida; order Araneae; family Uloboridae; genus Uloborus; species Uloborus plumipes. Next base: position 2,841 of record JAXGGA010002000.1, read on the forward strand.
CACCAGTGTTCCCACTATTCGAAAATGCAATGGCGTATTTACCGCGTCGCAAATGTTACAAATGCAAGGGCAACCACTATAACAGCCCCTAGGGGGACAGGTCGATTGCCCCCTGGCTTTCAGAAATTAATGTGTTTACATTAAGTGGGCGTGATTTTTGTTGTTTTCCAATGAAATTGCATTGTGTTCGCACCCTTTGCTCCCCTTGGAAAAACTTGACAGAGTGATAAATAGAGGGGGTACAAAAAATGCATTGCGACGGACCCCCAAAGCTGTAAATCCGCTACTGTGAAAAGACCTAGAAATCTACAAAAACATATATTTTGCAGAACTTGCATTTGAAATGCAGTATAAAAAAGAAAATAAAAATGACAATACAATAATTTTAGTACGCATTCATGTGTCTAATATCTCTTCCAGAAAAAAAATATTTTATGCAGAGTTCCATACGAAAGAAATCAATGCCAATTCCTTCTTAATTTAAATAAAAGTAAATTTGTCTTGGAATATTCCTTCATTATACTTGCTCCTAAAAATTTTTCTACTGAATTTTATTTTATGCGACTAGCTGCAAACTGTTATTGAAACTTGTTATTTTAATGCATATTATATTGCAATAAAATATTCATTATATGCATTATTGCATTGTCACATTATGCATTTTAAAGGGAAGGGTTTTGTCCTGATAAGTGACTCGGTCAAAAATGTAGTTCATCATGGTGGAGCACAAAATGAAAGGACTTATGGATAAAAATAAAACTTTTCGAGATTTTGAAAATACGCACTTTCTGATGTGATTATTGAAAGTAGAAAACAGTTTTCTTCAGAAGAAGATTAATGCTTAAAACTTTTTATCTACCAAAATAACGCACTTTTAAAGCTATACAGCATTACTAAAACTAAAAAAAAGCATAATTATTGAATTAAGAAGTTAATTCAAATAAAAAATTTAAAGATTTTTGTTTTATCAGTTTGCCTAAAATCAATTATTAGCGTACTTACGAAATCTCTCTTAATTAAAGTGTAATTGCATAAACAAGCAAAGGAAATCTTTTAAAGGACAGTTATTGAAACATGCATTCATTTTACGCTACAATTTACTGCCCAGGTAGCACAAAAAACGTTTAAACGTTTTATAAACGTTTTTAATCGGTTGTTACAACGTTAATAACCATTTTACAACCTTTAAAAAGCGAAGTGTGCTACTTGGGTGATTGATGTTAAAACTAAAGTAACATTCCTAGTTTCATTATATTGTAAAAAGCAACAAAAATATTTTAAACGTTTCAGACCTTGTTGCGAATGGACTGATTTTGGTTTAAACTTGACACTCGTAATGTCGGTTTTAATTAAATTTAAAAGACGCTGCATATCTGAAACGCACAGCTTTCGGAGCAACTGCAAAATTAATACGAAAGTTAAACTTTCTGTGCTATTCTTGTAGATACTCTAGTGACATTATTAACAACAGTATGTCTTCAGTTGTTGATATAACTCTGTACTTACCAAATTATTCTACATTTCTGCTTATTCTAACGGAAGTGGAGTGCAAAGTATAACTTTTAGTGACGCAACTGGTTTTACTTATTTACAAGTGACTTTATTGTGTTCCAAATTAAAACAGCCATTTAGTTCCAAATATTTACAAAAAGTAATATATATATATTTTATTTGAAGTATAAAACGTTGCAAAAACATGTTGAAAATTCTGATGTATAAAAAACAACTTCGTCTGAAGACGATACATTACTTTGCTTACTTTTCAATTTTATGCGCTGCATTGGTAGCGAGTTCAAGACGAAAAAGAAAAGAAACACTTAAAAACTTCACTGTGCAGTAAGTTTAAAGTGCTAAAAGAAAAAAAAAGCATTCATGTAATACGAACTAACAATTTTTTTTATTTCAAATTTCGTGTGCGCTGCTTCACTTTTCCAACTGTACAGTAATTTAGTGTGAAGTCCGACTTCCACAGTATACGCACGCCATAGGTAACCGTTTTTCGGGTAGGCAACCTTTCACAACAACACATTCACACAAAAAAAAGAACAAGGACAAGAGAAAGAAAGCACATCCATGCCCAAGCCGGGACTCAAACCCGGGACCACACCATCTGTGGCAGACTGCTCTCACCACTAGACAAGGTGACCGGCACGAACTAACAATGCAAATGAAAACAGTAGTTCAGGAAAAAAAGAATAATTAAAAGAATCGTGAGTTCATGCAGACAATATATTTCAAACATTAAAAAAGTCATAAAAATCAGTAATATGAATTTTTGGCGGTAGCATTCCTTACATGCATCTTAGGCAGATCATATATTTGAAAGCCATTAGTACATTTAATTTCCCTCAATTTTTTGTATTTCCAATCTTAAAGCTTAAAGAAAGAAAGAAAAAAGCATTTCAATTGAAATCAAATGTTCGCATCTTTTACTGTTAATAGGAATGGTTGAATACATTTTGGAGAATTAATTCGAAAAAAAAAGGGAAATTAAGTTTGATTATGTTTCAGACTTCATCGAGTATAGAATATTTAAGCTTTTCATTTAAATTTCTTGAGGAAAATGAAAAGAATTCTATCATCTATTACATTTCCAGAACCAATCATTTTTCCCCTTTAAGCAGAGTGGCTTATCGTGAAAGATTTTCTAGAGACGTAACTTGATTGCATTAAGGAATGATTTTGTAGTTATTGCATGGAATGAATTTAAAAAATTAAAAGAAAGAAATAGTTTAAACCAAAATATACAAAAATAATACGAATGAATAGTTGTATTTTAAAAATTATACTATTAAACACGAAACAGTTATGTAAAAAAAAAAAAAAAAAGTTGAGACACTTTTATTTGAAAACAGACAAAATGAAACTAAAAAGAAAAACAAAAGAATAAAATAGTAAAATAAAATAAAATTAACAAATTAGAAAAAGAAATAATAACATAAAAAATGAATTCATAGGTATTAAGGTGGCCCTTAGCTATATGGCATTTTTCGAAAGTTAAAATTTCCTTGCTCCCACCCCCTATCTTGTTCCAATGAACAAAAAACAGTCTGCACCAAATTTCCCTTCATTTAAACAATTTTTAGGGGTGCCTCAAATGACTTGAAGTTCAATCAATTCCAGAAATCTCGTGATTTTTTAAAAGCATTGCAGTTTTTTAATAATAATACAAAAATTTCAAAAGAAAAAATATATTTTTTATGCCAAACAATTTCTGTAGAATTAAAACATAGTGTGAATAAGCAAAGATTGAACATTTTTGTTTCCTGAATGAAAGGTTTGGTAGCAGTAGTATATCTTTTTCAGGCTTCAGCAACGATAAGCGAAACAAATTATTTTTCATTTCCATCATTTGTGAGAGTATCATAGTATTCCTAAATTAATTACAGATTTATTTTTTCAGCATCATTCACAACAATTTATCATATTTTTCTTTTCCGCTTATGTAACCAGGGTAATCCCTTTAAGTTGAAAGGTTTTCCTAGAGAAATTCGGAACTGATAGAAAATCGGGCGAAGAAATATTTTGTTACAAGTGTTGCAAATGATAAAAAGTTGTTGTTTACAAAGAAAAATTATTTTGATGTGGAATATATACCTTTCGTTGCTTTTCTTCTTGCTTCTGTTCTTCATCTTTATCTGCTTCCAACATAACTTACGCCATATTTCTGTTAACTGTGATTGGAGCATTATCATCAAATAAGGATAGAGCCATAGATTCTGGAGTTAAGTACCACAGATGATTAAAAATTTTTTTAAGAGCAAGCTAGAGTAGTTTACAGTTCCCTGGCTTATGAAATGATATCTCATTTTTAGGATTCCACCCCAAGAAAGATCATACTTAGTTCTAACACTTCTCAGTAATCATACCGCTGTTGTTAATGAAAAGAAAGGTGTTGAGTAAGAAAGATGAGCATGGTTAAGTGTACATGACCACTTTATTGTTACCAAGTTTTATATATTCCTTTGCCGAGTTTGTTCTAATCTCCCCGAATCTTTTGAAAATGGCCATGTCTGCACCAGAAATTGCACTCATTGGAAAATCAAAACATCCCCTTAAAACTAACTAAAAATATCATGACGGTAAGGTTGGTTCAGTAAATTGCGATCAAACATTTTTTCTACATTGGCAGAGGCACCATTTATTCAACCTAGGTTGCTTCTTATTGTATCCATAGCAGAATGCTTGACTTTTATTAGCAAATCTCTACTTTTTTACTGCTTGATAAACAGCTATGGCTTGTTCTCCCTATGTTTTTTGAATTTCAGAGACCCACAATAGTTGTTCCTTGCCTTGGAAAGTTACAAAAATTGCTAATCTATCAACCTTCTTAACTCCAGAGAGTACTGCGAGCAATTTTCTTTCCCAGTATAACAATAATTCTTGGTATTCATTCAAGTTAAATTTTTCCTGAATTTCCGCATATCTCTCTTCCCTAAATATTTTTGGAGAAGTTGAAGAGAAGTTCGGTTTATAATCAGGCTCATATCATGCCCTTTTTGGTGCCGAAGAAATAAGAAATTTCTATCTTCCAAAGAATCTGCATGCAAAATGTCGAAAATAATCTCTTCTCTCGTTTATTTTCCTGAAGTTCTTGAAAAACTTTTCTGCGAATGTTTACATTTATTATGGAGTTTGATTATTGACTCTTGATCTCTGACCCGATGCGGGGTCTTCTTCGAGTGGGGGCGGTAGGAATCAGATGGGGGAAAATTCTGTTGCAAATAGATGTAAGGCGTATGTACTCTGTGATGTACGTTTCTATATTTCACTTTTTCATTTCATAAAACTAAGAACTAAAAACCTGCAGTTGTTATTTTTTATATAGAAATAGCAAACTACCCTAAAAATGGAAAACGCACTTAATGCGACAGCCAATTTATTTCATGTGGATAGAAAAAAGAAACAAAAATTCATAAAAGGGGTCACATGACAAACACAAACCACTCTTAAACAAAAATTAATGATTAAAGGTAATGTAATAATTGGTTCGAAAAGAAGTAAACAAAGAACATATATAAATAGAGTCAAGATATAAGTTTTATGACATAAATAAAAATTTAGATTAATTTAGCAATATGAATAATATTCTACCTATTATACTGAAAATTGAAACACTAAGTGATTTCTCATATTCACTTAGCAAAAAAATGGTTTGGCATGCCATTGTTTGGAAAACCCTGCACGCTAGTAAAAATAATAAAACTTAAATTAAATTATATTTATAATAAATTTTAAATCACTCACAAGGAATTGTCATGAACCGCGAATAGTGTCTAATCCGAAAAGCTTCGTAACATCTGAAGATGTCAGAAGAAAGGGCAGTAAAGGCATAGAAATTCACATAAAAAGCAGTTTAGGTAAAATAAACCTTGCAATAAGAGATAAAACCACCAAAAATGCAAATCTACAACGAAAAAAAAAAACGTAACGGAAAAAGCTGAAAAAATCATATTTTCAGTGAAAATTTGAAAATTTCAAGCTCGTTGAAGCACCCCTAAAACTTTTCCGATTTAACTAATATTTTGCGCACATCATTTTTTTGTTCATTGGAACAAAATAAGGGTGTGGGAGCAAACTTTTTAAAAAGTTGAAAAATAAGGACCACCCTAATAGGTATACATGAATTTCTGAATCAAGGATATTTCTAAAAATAACTCCCAAGGAAATAAATAACAGGCAATCTGGATGCTATTAGCTAGCAATCTAAATAAATAAGAGCTATCCATCAATTAAAGTTAACTTTTTAATCATTCCTTTAAATTACAGTCTCAAAAACTATACACAATACTCGATACATTTCATAAGTTATAGCTGAATAAGTTTATAAATTATAGCTTACATACAGAGATTACTAAAGTCATTCATGACGCATGTTATTTTTTTGAACGAATTTCTTTCTCTTTCTATTCTAGGAACAATAATAGACAAAAAAGAGTTCATAGGTTTTGGCTAAAAAATTTTCGCGAGACCTCCGTCAAATCTACGCACGCGCCAAGTCTGTTCTGACTCTCTCGAAATAGGAGGGAAATGCAGCGAGGAAGTAGCAAGCGAACAGAACTGAAGGCATCGGGAAGTGCACGTCCTAAACCTATCTCCCCTTTTTCAAATGGAAGCATTCGTGGCTGCCAGGCGCACAATGCGCAATCAGACAGTACATCAATTTCTGAACCAAAGATAATTCTAAAAATATAACACTGAAGGGAAATAAATAACAATCAATCTTGATCGCTAAATAAATAAGATCTATTCATCAATTAAACTTAACTCTTTAACAATTCCTTGTCATTACAGTCTCAAAAACTATACATAATACTCGATATATTTCATGTGTTATAGCCGATTAAGTTTATAAATTATAGCTTGCATACAGAGCATACTAAAGTCATTCACGACGCATGCTATTTTATTAATACGAATTTGTTTCCCTTTCTATTCTAGGAAAAAATGAGTGCTAATGCAGCGCCATTTCACTTGCTTCATATGAATAATAAATTTCGGGAAGGAATATCGTAAATAATAAAAGGAAGGCATCGCAACCGGTGCTGATTTTGAAGTAATTGTAAATATCCAACGAAACTGTTTTATTTAATCTTTGTTGGCAAGAATTAATTTCAAAAGCTAGTCGGGGATGTTAATTTATTTGTAGGGCTCGAAGTGTATTAGTCGAAAAGTATAAGTTTTAACAATGTGAGACACATGAAAGTGTTTTTTTTCAAAAACATTTCGATTTAACTCACCCTTGAACTAAAATATAATTATCATTCTTATTTATTAAAAAAATAGTTGTTTGTAGTCGCTGGATTGAAAAACCCTTTAAGAAGCATTTCGTTGTTACTTTTTGGCATATTTCCTAATTCTAATGACAAGCATAACTTAAAATTATAAAGGAAATAGTTTTTCTTAAATAAATTACTGCAAATTAGTAGTTTCTCGCTTCTGGAGAAATTAAATAAAAATTCATCACCTTTCATCTTAAGAAGATGCTCGTCAAAAATTGGGTTCTATCCAGAAAAGTTTTAATGCACATAATTGTTTTTTTTTTCTTTTTTTTTATCAATGATGTTTTAAAACTTTGTTTAAATCTATTTACAGTCATAATTTCAGTTTCACTAATTTTGTGCTCTCTTTCTCATCAAATTGCTTTCATTTGATACAATTTATTTTTATTTTACGGTTTAAATTACCGATCTAATTTAATTGGCTTGTGCATTTACACCATAGCTTATAACATTTTCACGCTAATGTAATAAATAATAATTAAAAATCTCCCCTAAAATTCTCGCATCTAATAAGTGAAACTTTAAACAATATTTATCGTTAGTAGTTTCATTTGTGTGTGAAGTTTTTTTAAAGCACTTTTTTATGATTATGTTTGTATCAATGAACGAAAAAAGGCGTACAAAGACATTTTCTTGCATTTTTTTGGCATTATCAATTTTCTACGTTATAAATCGATCAGTGTAAAAATACAAGTTATTTTATATGTTTACGAGTGATTTTACTCGCTTTCTATTGCTAATATTTGCATGAATAATAAAATACAGCAGGAACTCTAAAATCATCAATATTTTCGGTGTACATATTTGTCTTTTCTTAGCATTTCCTCGATGCTTTTTTCCGGTTCATCTCGCTTTCAGACATTTGAGTGACAGTTTGACTAAGACTACGAATTATATATTATATACGCATATTTTGCAAAGATTGATTAGTTAATACATTTTCTGAACTCTTTTACATCTTGGCTTAACCGACACGCGTTATATTTCATTGAAAAAGATAATTTCTTAAGATTATTGCATTCTCTGAAACGAATTTGACAAAATAATCAGTTTTCTGAATTAAATCATGTAAACTAAATGTGGAATTTAAACACGTAAACTATTTTCAATGGCATAATCAAACACATATGAAAACATCTTCATTAGTTTCATTAAAATTTTATTAGCAACAAATTTCAGTGATTAATCCCTCCAAATATTTTTTCCGGGTTCAATTCAATACAAGCCAAGCTATATGTTTCTGGTTAAATACGCTTTTGTTAGCATGGAGTGAACAGCCTCGTTGGATCTTTTAAAGAAGGCCAAAGCCCACAACGGGCTGTCGAGCATGCCAAGATGATAATTCCTCTTTTGTCAGGAGATTGAGATTCCAATTTACTTCTAATTGATTATAAAAAAGTTTTTTAAAATGAATTATTTTTTTAAAACTAAATCTATCAACATGATTAAAATCCAAGTGGAAAAGAAACCACAATTTCATTATTATCGTTAAAAAATTACTAACTGATTTCGAAAATAATGTACCGCGTTGTAACTTAACCAAATCATTCTCTGGTATCATAGTCAATAATGGAATCATGTAAAGTGACGGCAATAGTAAAGTTTTCAGACTAGGTGCACAAACAGTTCTGTTATTGTCTTAATGATACGTAGATATAGACTTTTTCAGAATATTATTAATGATACATAAAGGGAAATTGTTAACAAAATTTAATTAATAAAGAAAAAATCGCGTTTGCTTTGATAAAATATTCAACGCTTAGGTTAAAAAAAATATTTTGTAATTTTCTGAATTAGATTGAAAAATTGTGCTCCATTGTGTTGTACAAACACATAGGTTTTAATAAATTTTAATAAACTAAACACAGACATTTTGGTTCTAAGGTTACCATGCAAGGTTTTGTTTTTAGTAGCCTATAAAACACACTATAAACTATAAAACACATGCAGACTCCCTACCATTTATCCTTCTTTGTACTGCAATGGTACTTTCGTTTACCAAAATTAATTAGAATGAGTTCAAAACCCATACCATATCGGTTTTCATTTAAGTCCAGAATGTGAGTATATTACCTTCCCAATAAATTACTATCTTTCCATTGGTATCGTCATTTTCCCAAATGGTCTAAAATATCAATTCCTGTTCGGATTTTTTCACAATTGTTACCAAAAAAAAAAAAAAATCTATGCATTACTAAATATCGGAAAAACAAAATGTTATTAATGGAACTATTTAAAAAATCGTTAAATAATAATCCTATGACGTGGAAGACAAAATGCTGTATGCATAACTAAAAAAGAGAAGAAATGTAGTTATTTTTTGAAAAACACCAATGATTCTTTTTTGCTTTAAAACTTCCTGTTATTTTGTAAATTACAGGACGCAATATTTGAAAAAAAAAATTGTGAGAGCTTTTATGGTTTTGCATTTAGTTTAATGAATGTTGAAACGAAAAAACAGTACCCAAAACCAGTGAATGAACACCTCTACCAGTGGACAAATGCAGCATTTTCTGGTCAATTTCTTTCTGTTCATGTCTGGAAAGAAGTTTGCATCTGCTGATTCATCTAAGAAAAATGTTACAAAACCTAATTTTTTCATGAGAAATACGAAGTGTCCATTACCCATTCACTGGAAGTGTTCATTTATTGGTCGGTTTACCCTGCATGGATTTATTTTAAATTTCTGTTATATTACACACATAAATTTAGGGATGGACCGGATAGTGATTTTGCCGGATACAGGATATCGGATATCCGATGGCTCAGCACAAGCCGGATACCGGATATCCTGAATTGTGTCGCCGGATATCCTGCGGATATCTGGCATTACAATTTTATTGCATGTTCGCTTATTTTTATGTAATGCAGCTTCAAAACAATAAATCAAAGTTGTTTCTCGCATCATTTCTTTAAGAACATGTTAAATACATTCAAATTAATTTTTAATGCCTCTATTTTATTGTACAGGAGTAGCGCTTCATATGAAATGAAACACTAGCATATTGTGATTTCTTCCTAAATTATGTATTTTTATCAAAAGAGACAAAACTTTAAAAGATAGAATTAAATATTTCTGTATGTACTCAAAGTTTAAACTTTTAATTATTCTTAGTTTAAATTTTAAAGCTTTTCTGTTTCAATATCATTTCAATAAGTTTCTACGTAAATGATAGTGATTAAATATTTCACATATATTATATACACGATAATTGATTTACATAAAAAGAAAGAAAAAAGAAAGAAAGAAAAAAGAGAAAAAAAAAAAAAAAGCTCAGATAACGTTTTTTTTCTTCAAATTAATACATATTTTATTAGAATTTTATGAATTTAAACTTCATTACAAAGTAACACATTTTCCTATTTCTAATTTTGCAATAATATAAAGCCAAATTTTTCTTTGAAATTCTTTTTTTAAGAATAATACGCATGTAATTTTTCTAACATACAAGTTAAAGAAGAAAATATTAAAACAAGACCAGTGTGTTGAATAATAATAATAATAATAAACTCGAAAATATTTTCTGAAGATTCAAATCAGCAGCTTAAATATATTTTTAAGAGTTATGCTAAAGTTGTTCACTTTTAAAAAAAAAATGAGTAAACTTATACTTAAATACTCAACTTGAAATTTTACTTTAGTTCCAAAAAAATAAAGATACATTCTTAGATGCAAATGTTATATTTATGAGTTATTCTAGCCAAAATGGTACAAATCATGTCTGAAATTGTCGAGCTAAGTTTATCAAATGAAGTAATTTTCGCCAACTAATCGTTGTTTTAAAAATTATTCTCTGTTTATTTGAGCATAATAAAGTGTAAATGGCTTGTATATGAGTCATTCATTAAGGGTTTTGAATAGTTTGACCACTTTGTGTAACAGAGGAGACAAATGAACAAAGATAAATAAGTGTTGTTCCAAATTTTTTTTCTATATATACATAAAAATCAGCAGAAAGGGAGTCAGAAGCATTTTTTGTCATGTGCATTGCAAATGATTTTGTTGTTGCATTTCAGCTGAATCTTAAATTGCATTTTAAGTCCTAGCAATTTGAAGCTGGGACATATCATTTTTTCCTTCTTTTGCCAAAGAATTTTTTTTGAGTCCTTAATAAATGGCTTATGCCTAAATAAGTTATACTTGGTTACACACAATTAGATGGAGAACAAATAAAAAAAAATACAATTAATTGGTGGTAAATATTAAAATTAGTTACCAAAATTCTGAAGCATCGGGACTGATTTGTACCATTTTCTCTGAAATAACCGATATATTATTATTATTATTAAAAATTATTCTAAACAGGTTCACTTTAAAAAATAAATTAATAAACTTATATCTAAATAATTAACTTAAATTTTACTTAAATTCCGAAAAAACCAAATACACTTTCTGAAGATGCAAATTAACATCTTAAATACGGTCGAGTCTCATAGCTCATAGTCCCAAGGGACTTAAAAGCTTAGAGTTATTGATAGTTCGAGTTACAAGTAGTTCTTACCGTCTTTTCAAGAATTTGGGACTAAGTGAAAACTTTGAAATGAAGATATATTTGAGTTTATAAAGCTTCGAGTTATCGAGACTCGATTGAATGTTATTGAGGGTTATGCTCAACATGTTCTCGAGGAGTTACGGAGCGGTGTGACAGACGTGAACAGATTCTAATAGCAGAGAAATATCTTTCCTGAAAGGAAGGGATTACAAAAAGAAAGAACAAAACAAAGTGCAAGATTCAAAATTTCTTTACACACATTCAAACTCTCTTTCAAAAGAAAAAAAAAGCATGGCGAAGTTGTGACAATTCATGGGGACAAATGTTTATATTATCTAGAATAACACTTTCGCCAATGTTAGATAGGTTATTTATTGTATGTTATTTTCAACTATAATAAAGCAATAATAGTGGCAAAGTAAAAAAAAATCTAATTACAACATCATTGGGTGTTAATAGATCGCAATTTTTGTTAGAAGTACAAAAAAAAAAAAAAAAAAAAAAAAAAAAAAAAAAAAAAAAAAAAAAAAAAAAATTATAAATAAAATAATTTTAGAATTTATATTAAAAGCTACTGCGATTAATTTTTATGAACTAACGATATCATCGTAAGTTTTTTTCAACCTTTTGTTGCACATTAATCCTTGAAGTTTTGTAGATTTTTCTTTCTAAATATTTTAACTAAAATATTTTTGAAAAGCTGAAGATAATCATACTTCATCTGGAAATTGTGACAAATCAAATATGCAGAATGCTTCCATGTCCAGTACAAAGGCGGAGGAATAACATATAATTTTTGTTTTAGAAGCAAAAATTGGTAAAGAGGAAAGATGAAAAGTAATTACATCATCTAAAAGGTTTATCAAACAATGAAATTTTTAACTGTGATTTTTGTAAGGTCCTCACATCATACCGAATAACCCTCACATCAATTCCGGATATCTCCCACATCAATACCGGATACTTTGCCGGATATCCTGCAAAATCTTCCGGATATCCATATCCGGGGCGGTCAGCCGGATCGGATATCCGGACGTATCGGATACTTAAAATATCAGCCGGATATACCGGATACCGGATAGTTACCGGATATCTGGTTCATCCCTACATAAATTAAACAGGTCATGTATCATGTACAATAAGTATGAAATCTGTAATATTCGTCAGATCTGTAACGCTCAAAGACATGTCCCCTAAAATTAGGATAAATGTTCACCTTGACCTTGCCCCTAATTATAAAAAAACTGTTACTAATGTATAGTTAAAATACCCAAGTAATTTTATTTTCTAAGTGTCTTTAAACATTAAAAATTTCCATGGTTAAATTGGCACTTTTTCTGATACCCTTAAACTTATTTGTCTTTTTTGGTTGGATATGCTTTGATAGAGAAAGAAAACTAAGAAGTAAAATTATTTACACTATCGCTGAGGTTTTAAATTACTCTCTTTTTTACGGCTGCCTTAAAAGCCAAGACAAAATCCTCTTAACGTAATTTAATTAAATTTGATTTCAATGGGATACGACAAACTACTTATTATTTCATTTGTATATGACGCTGTATTTCTTTGTTTGAAGTCTCAAGAAACAATTATTGGTTATCAAACGTATTTAGCTTAAACCTTTTAGAAATTAGAATATCAACAATCACCAAGACAGCCTGAAGTAAATCAGCATAAAAGTTCTAAAAAAAAAAAAACTGGAAAAATGTTTACTCTTAAGAGAGAAAGAATAATTAATTAAGTTAATTTTCCCTCTTGTTAGTTTTTGTTTCAAATGCTTCAGTACATCTTCATTTAAATGAGATTACTCTTTTCATAATCCTTTAGAGACGAAAATTATCACATTTGAAATTTAAAACTGTTTTCAACTGAAAAAAAAAAGTTTCTTTGTTTCTAAGAGCGTTTGACTTATGTCTTGGCACAGTTTGTAGATTACTTTGGAACCCGGATCATATGCAATAAAAGTCGTTTAAATATGCATGCAAATAAGATCTTAAAGTATGTAAAATATGCGCTCAAATAAAAAACATACGTACTGAAATTTTTTTTATTTACGAGAGTTGTTCAATAAAAACTGATCACACTTTTTTTCCCAGCTGAATAAAATAATAATAATAAAAAAAAGAAATCAAGACAAATCTGAGTAAAAAAAAAGATTAAATTAAATTCATTAACCAGTGCTTCTTTTGAAAAAAAAAAAAAAAAAACACGAAATGAAAAATCACTTTACCTCAAATGCCGTTGACATTAATGCCACAACAAATCTTCTAGGCATCCTTCTTCCGTTACATTCTGGATGATAACCAGAGATTCTCGCTCGCGCAGATCGTCAATTAGTTTCACAACTGGCAGGACATTTATTTTTCTTCACATGTACTTCAGGGGAGGTAAAAGCTTTCAGAAACTTGCCTCCCAGAGCCCATCTGTCTCTCTGGTCGTTCGCGAAATTAGGGCTTTCATTAATCCTCCGCGTCTCAGTTCTCGGGTCTTTTGTAACGGGAAAGCGGTATTGTTTGCCGAAATGAAACGCCATTCGGGATGTCATGGAATAGGTGTGCTGTCGTGTCAAAGGAGTCATGGAGTGATCCTTAAGCTGTTACGCGGTGGAGATTTATTTGGTACAATATTTTTAGTGGAGAGCTAATTAGTCAGCGAAATCTCTTTGTAAAGCGCCTATCGCTCACACTGCAAAAATGAACTGCTGTTTTTGCAGTATAATTCTGATAGCTGAGGTTACAATTTAAAACAGTAAAGTGCACAGTAATAAACTATAAAAGCAATTTTACGGTTTCTTACAGTAAAGTTTGAAATTTTAGTTTATTGCCGTAAAGTTTAGCTGTATTATACTGTAAAAACAACAGTATAATACTGGCAGCAGAGGTTCCAGTTTAAAACTGTAAAGTGCACTGTAATAAACTGTAAAATTAGTAGTTTTACAGCTTATTACTGTAAAATTAGCAATTTTTACAGTTTATTGCTATAAAATTAGCTCTATAATAATGTAAAAACAACATTCATTTTTTACAGTGCAGTGTGCTTCGTGTTCATTAATTATGACGTTGACGAGTTTAATATCGTGTTAAATACAACTGAGATATATGAATTTTATTTCATGAAGTGGCCGAATCGGTAGTAGTCGAACTCGTAACCGGATGATTCCGGGTTCGATCACAGTGGGTCAAAGATTCAGCCCCAATTGTGGTCGGGGCATGATAAATATGGGTCATGGTCACAAAGTCCTCCAAGTTCGCATTCTAAATTAATAACCTGTGGAGGTACTGCATCAAGGGTTGCTCTGCTCCTGTCTCTATAAAAAAAAACCGGGCCCCGTTCCAACCGGTTAAACCACATGTAGTGATAGGTACGGGGAGCCCTGGGGAAAATGAAATGTCTCACGATTTTGTCTGATGTATGAAGATTTTCGGTTTCATTCAAAATCTCTCAAAGCTTCTGACAACGTGTAAAATCGTCCTACATTGTGTTATAAGACATTTTCTTTTAATTCCGAAAAAGAGATAATAGTTCTGCCTCGAATTACCTAAAATAGTAAAAAAAAATGCTGTGTATTGACAAATTATATCTAAATGAAACTAGAAAAAATTCATAGTAACGATTTTTTAAAAATTATAAATTAAAGGCTCTTTTAAACTCGTTTCTTTTTTTTTTTTTATAAACTCTCAAAGATGGTGTTGCGAATTCGCTCTCGTTTCGTCTAGACATATATTAGAAATGTCAGTTATGCCCAATCGGGGTAGTTTTTTTTTTCTTTCAATTTTTGATTGAACATTGGCTTTTGTTCGCATAAAAATGGAATAGCTGATGCTTTAATAATCAATAAACGCTGTTTTGGAATCAAAGTAATTCATGTGTGTTACTGCATGTTTAAAAAATATTTTCAGTGGGCAAACTGATGTAATGGGAGGAACTTCTCATTTATCAAAAATATTTTTTAAAGAAAGATACCGTCGAAATCAAGGGGTGAATAACTTATTTTTTTCATAATTTTAACTCATTTTCTAAATAATTTTAAAGTACGCTCAGTTTCAGTTTCACTTTCGCTTTGTGACGTCACAAGTGGATAAAACGTTCCAAGCACCACTTTGTACACGAACCGGCATTTTAGGGTCGAATGTTCTATTGTTGCGTTACCAAAGTTAGTTACCAAACCCTCTACTTTACCAAAGATTCGAAATAGCTGATGCGTCTCGACGCGTCGGTCTGACTTCACACTAAAACTTGAGACTAAAAAATTTGATAGAGGCCATGGCCAGTAAAGTTAGTGACCAGTTTGGAGTTGTTGGTGGTCACTTTGAACCAAGTATCAAAATTGTAACTCCACTTCACTTCATTCTGCATATAGTAATATTACAGTATGTACTTGCATACATCATAACTAAATTAATATATATAAAAGAAAAAGATTAAGAAGAAGAAAAGGAAAGAAAAAAGAAAACTCAAACTTTTCTGAAAAAGAAAATTATTTATTTTAAAATCCAAATAATAAGACATTATGCAAATAAAACAAATGCTAAACGCACCTGTATACTTGAAGCTTAAAAAACATTTCATTTCATTTGCTGATTAATCATAAATTTGGTCATCTTAGACTATTTTTTCAACAAAGTGTCATTGCCTTTTCGAGATTGAAATAATGTATTTAGATGTTTTGTATAGCAGATGGGTCGATTTTCTTTCCAAGTTAACACTGGCCACCAGTGACGATGTCAATGGCCATTTTCTTTTCATAATCGGCAGGCTGCATCGGCAGTTTGTGTTTTTGTTCAGAGCCCAAGTATCACATTTCGTTTTTTAAAGGTTGTAAAATGGTTATTAACGTTGTGACAACGGATTAAAAACTTTTATATAACGTTTAAACGTTTTTTGTGCTACCTGGGAAAGAACAGTAAGTCGCAAGTTCGGCGACCAACATAGCACCTTGCAGTCGCTAAAAAATAACTCTTTGTCGCCACTGGCGACCGCTAGTCTCGACCTTTACTTCCCAACAAAGTTTCTCCTGGTGTGACGTCATACGAGACGTCGCATTAGTTGGATTTAAAAAAAAATTAAAATAAACTTGAAAAGTCTATCAATATCAGTGACTAAAAGTCATACTTTTGGCTGAGGGTAACACCTCTTTTGGTTCGTGCACCTGAGTATTTAAATACACATTAAATTGCAAAAGCATAAAAGCATTTTTTTTGTTGCAAATGTCGGAGTTAGTTTAATCAAATAGTACTCCACATAAATATTTATAAACATTTATTCTGTCAAGTACTTTTTTTTCAAGAAACTAAAATTGAAAGTTTCCTGTTTTGAAAAGAAAGTAAGAAGTACATTATTCGTCATTTCCATTTTTTTTGTGAACAGAATATTGAAAGCTAAAGATTGAAGTACGAATAGCTCTCGAGAAAAAGCAGCATTATTTATAGTGTTGCTCAAACTGCAGATAAAGATTGATCGCTTTTATCAGGCGAGAAAAAACAAGATGAATGAAGATTCGGAATATTCTGCTTAAAATTCTAAACTTAAAATATGCTCATTTGATATTCAAACAGAGTAGGTAAATAGAAATGGATTTCAATTTCTATTTGCGAAACTTTTTTTTCTAAAAAACTGGCTTTATTTCGAAATTGAAAAATGTATCCGCTTTAGAATGGATAACATTTTGCGGTAAGATATAAGCAGTTATTTTTATATTTCGTTCAAACCTTTTCACTGGAAGCGAAGTTTTCATCTCGCGATTTGGTTGTGAACACATCGAAATGATTGGATATATTTCAACGGATATGTATATTTTAGTTGCCTTGAACGGTTTCATAACCAACTGTATTGTGTTTAAAAACCCTATTATATCTCCCTGAATATATGCGACCAATTATAAAGCAGAGTTCCCACGTAAAGATACATTCAACTCGATTGTGTTTGATTCAATAGAATTCTTTACCACGAGTAGCGCATCAAGAAATTTTTTCTATGTGTGGCAAATGAAAATTCTGGCTGCGCTACACTACAAAAATAAAAAATTGTTTTTACAGTGTAATACTGAAGACAGAGGTTTTAATTTAAAACTGTTAAAGCGCAGTAATGAACTGTAAAACTAGCTATTTTGCTGTTGATTGCTGTAAAACTAGCAATTTTATAGTTTATTACCATAAAATTAGCTGTATTCTACTGCAAAAACAACAGTAATACCAGCAACAAAGGATCAAGTTTGAAATTGTAAAATGTAGAGTAATATACTGTAAAACTAGCAATTTTACCGTATATTACTGTAAACTAGCAATTTTTAGTTTATTATTGTAAAATTACTATAAACTTAGCTGTACTGCACTGTAAAAACAGCATTTATTTTTTACAGTGTATAGGAAAGGGTGAATGAAGCAATTTTTCAAGGAAAGAGCCAGTGATCTTTTTCGCTTACCTCTTACTACGCATCTGATTTATACATGCTTAGAGAGAGGGAGGGAGGGGGGGGGGGTTGCCACATCATTTTTAGTTATACCAACTAAAATATGGAGATTTAGCCAAGGAGGGGGGGGGGGAAGGAGGTTCTCGAATGTGTGATTTTATTTTTCCTTTACCTAAGTTATTCTAAAATTGCGTTTATAAAACCTCAATTTCGTAATAATTCCGGGGGAATGTTTCGAACATCCCCTAAAATCATCGAAGGTTGTCAAAAATTTTGCTTTTTAGTTCTTCAGTTTTGAGAAATTACTCTATAAAAGTCCTTGTTCTTTTAACATCATGAAATATGGACTATCTATTGTAAGTCTCAAGATTAATTACAGTGAGGTTTATCAAGCGTTGTCCCTTACAGATGGGGGCAGTTATTAATCACTACACTGTAAAAAACAATGTTGCTTTTACAGTGCAATGCAGCTAATTTTATAGTAATTTTACAATAAAAAACTGGAAAAATTGCTAATTTTACAGTAGTAAACTGTTAAATTACTAGTTTACCGAAATAAAGTGTAAAATTGCTTTTTTACAGTTTATTACAGCGCATTTTAGTTTTAAACTGGAACCTCTGCTGCCAGTATTACAGATGCTTTTACAGCATAATGCAGCTAGTTTTATGGTAATAAACTGTAAAATACTAGTTTGACAGTAATAAATTGTAATATAGCTAGATTTACAGTTTACTACTACGCTTTTACAGTTTTAAGCTGAAACCTCTGCTTTCAGTATTTATACTGTCAAAATAACTTATTTTTTGCAGTGTAGGGAAATCATGTTCATTTCTTGTTATAAATATGAGGGGGACCGAAAAGTAATATTGTTCGTTTTTTGACGAACAAATAAATTAATGTTTCTTCCGTAAATCGACCAACATGCTCATTAATGGAACAATTGAGCAATACGCGACCCTTAAATGAGCCACCTTTAGAATACCATTACCAGCTTATTTTATGTTTCATAAGCATTGCTCAAGCATTTTTAAATGTACAAAAATGCATTCCAATAAGTATTACATAGTTTAAATAAAATAACACCTGGAAGTAAGATTTACCTCTTGAAGAAATATTTTTAAACTGGGAGGAAATAGCTATTACGAAACAGAAAGAGTTGTTTGTACATGAAACAATAGATAATTTTCTTGCTGATCAGGAATCGACATATTTTTGAGAGACAAAGGAAACGCGCGATATATCCCATTAAGAGATATAGCCCGGGAGCTAACTGTTGGAAAACTGCAAATCGTGATAAGGAGATGCCACTTGGTGGGAATGTTGTTCAGGGCTATACATTGAAATTAAGACCCAGAGGCACTTTCAAAAACCGTTTTAATCCGAGATGGCGGCGTTTTTCAAAATGGCGGCCTATGCTACTGCTTTTGCAATTTAAGGGGTTACAGTACCTTTCTAACAAATTTCTTTAATTTAAGTGAAAAAGTTAATTCTTTGAAATATTTGTTTCTGCACTTGTTTAAAAATCAATAATTTATTTTCAAACATCAAAAATTTTGAAAACTTTTTTTGAAAATTTGAAAAATGTAAGAAAATTTCAGTTTTTTTAAAACCCTAAGGCTTTTTTGTTTTTGCACTAATTTCAAAATTTCTTTTTGCAAAATGATCACAAGGAAAACCTCAACAAATCTGTGCATTCATTTTCTTATATTTTGATTAGAAAATATTTTGTGACCTTTTATGTAAAAAATTCTTAGAAAATTTTGTTCTTCGAGGTTTAACAAACTCTAAAAATTTTTGTAATTTATAAAACGCTTATTCAATGCACAGTTTTGTTAAATATATTATCCTGAGTGCAAAAAATATTGCTTTAAAGTTATATCTTTAATAGAAAAAATTCCTTAGCATTTCTAGTAACATAGAAACACTAAAAACTGATCACCGAGAAAAAGCACTTTAAAGTTTGGCTTTTCCATTAGAACACATAGCATGTATGCTCTAAAGTCACTCATAACTTTTTAAATAATTTAGCTAGAACAATGCTGTTTTTTTCTGAGTGTTTTAAATAACTTTTACTTTTGAAATAAGCAATAAAATTTTTTTTGGTCTTTTGGTCATTTTTGAGGTACTGTAACCCCTTAACTCACACAAAAGAGGTTTTTATATCAAATTATATGTTTTTCAGGCCAAAGATTTCATTTAGTATGTTGAAAAAAAGCTAAATGTTCATTTTGATGTTTTTTTTTAAATTTATTTTTAAGAATTATATTGTTTACGAGAAGACTACATGTAGTATCCAAAATCTTTTAGAAAGTTAGCCAAATTGCGACCGAAGAAAATAAACTGGGAAACCTGGTGCGGTGGTAACCTAGCCATACTCAAATTAGTCTCCTAAGAACTCCACACAAACCTCCCAGCGGTGCTGCTATTGTTAGAAGCATTCCGAGAAGGCCCGTTTAGTCTATGGAGCGACAAAAACAGCCGAAATATTTCACTTCCGGATACCAGTGTGAAATTTGGTACAGAGCTTATGTACATATATAAAAACAAGAAACCGCCGGGAGACACGTGATCAGGGGTCATGAACTCCCGTGATGACGTCATCAAGATGGCCGCTTTTACAGGTAAATACGTTCGTTTAATTGCTTAAAACTCCATCATAGATTAAAATATTGCAAAACTCAAATGTATCATTTGAAAGCTCTTTGAAAGAGCTATTTAGAAAGATTTAATTTTTCTTTCTGAGGTCAAGGCCCCGCCTGTAATGACGTCATCAAAATGGCCGCTTTTACAGGTAAATACATTTGTTTAACTCCCCCTAAAACTCCATCATAGATTTAAATATTTCAAAATTCAAATATACCATCTGAAAGCGCTTTAAAAGATCTATTTAGAAAGGTTTAATTAATTTTTTTGAGGTCAAGGGCCCACCTGTGATGACGTCATCAAAATGGCCGCTTTTACAGGTAAATGGGCTCATGTAACTGTTTAAAACTCCATCATAGATTTAAATATTGCTAAACTGAAATATATCATCCGAAAGCGCTTTAAAAGAGCTATTTTATAGTGCTTGGTTTTATTTTCTAAGACAAACAGTTGAAAAGTTATAACAGTTTTAAATTGAAAATGTATAACAAACGTATTTACCTGTAAAAGCGGCCATTTTGATGCGTCATCACAGGTGGGCCCTTGACCTTAGAAAGAAAAATTAAATCTTTCTAAATAGCTCTTTTAAAGAGCTTTCAGATGATGTATTTGAGTTTTGCAATATTTGAATCTATGGTGGAGTTTTAGGGGGAGTTAAATAAACGTATTTACCTGTAAAAGAGGCCATTTTGATGACATCATCACAGGAGGACCTTTGACTTTAGAAAGAAAAATTAAATCTTTTCTTAATAGATCTTTTAAAGCGCTTTTAGATGACATAGTTGAGTTTTGAAATATTTAAATCTATGATGGAGTTTAAGGGGGAGTTAAACAAACGTATTTACCTGTAAAAGCGGCCATTTTGATGACGTCATTACAGGTGGGCCCTTGACCTTAGAAAGAAAAATTAAATCTTTTTAAATAGCTCTTTTAAAGAGCTTTCAGATGATATATTTGAATTTTGCAATATTTCAATCTATGATCGAGTTTTAAGCAGTTAAACGAACGTATTTACCTGTAAAAGCGGCCATATTGATTACGTCAACATAGGTGGGCCCTAGACCTCAGAAAGAAAAAACAAATCTTTCTAAATAGTTCTTTTAAAGCGCTTTCAGATTATATAGTTGAATTTTGAAATATTTAAATCTATGTTGAAGTTTTAGGGGGAGTTAATCAAACGTATTTACCTGTAAAAGCGGCCATTTTGATGACGTCATCACAGGTGGACCCTTGACCTTAGAAAGAAAAATTAAATCTTTCTAAATAGCTCTTTTAAAGAGCTTTCAGATGATGTATTTGAGTTTTGCAATATTTGAATCTATGATGGAGTTTTAGGAGGAGTTAAACAAACGTATTTACCTGTAAAAACGGCCATTTTGATGACGTCATCACAGGTGGGCCCTTGACCTTAGAAAGAAAAATTAAATCTTTTTAAATAGCTCTTTTAAAGAGCTTTCAGATGATATATTTGAATTTTGCAATATTTCAATCTATGATCGAGTTTTAAGCAGTTAAACGAACGTATTTACATGTAAGAGCGGCCATTTGATGACGTTATCATAGGTGGGCCCTTGACCTCAGAAAAAGACATTAAACTTTTCCAAATAGATCTTTTAAAGATATTTCAGATGATATAGTTGAGTTTTGAAATATTTAAATCTATGGTGAAGTTTTAGGGGGAGTCAAACAAACGTATTTACCTGTAAAAGCGGCCATTTTGAGGACGTCAGTAAAGGTGGGACCTTGACCTCAGAAAGAAAAATTAAATCTTTCCAAATAGCTCTTTCAAAGAGCTTTCAAATGATACCTTTGAGTTTTGCAATATTTCCATCTTTGATGGAGTTTTATACAATTAAACGAACGTATTTACCTGTAAAAGCGGCCATCTTGATGACGTCATCACGGGCGTTCATGACCCCTGATCAAGTGTCTCTCGGTGGTTTTTTGATCTTATATATGTACATAAGCTCTGTACCAAATTTCACACTGGTATCCGGAAGTGAAATATTTCGGCTGTTTTTGTCGCTAACTCCACAGACTAAACGGGCATTTTCGGAATGCTTCCAACAATAGCAGCACCGCTGGGAGATGTGTGTGGAGTTCTTAGGAGACTAATTTGAGTATGGTTAGGTTACCACCGCACCAGGTTTCTCAGTTTATTTTCTTCGGTCGCAATTTGGCTAACTTTCTAAAAGATTTTGGATACTACATGTAGTCTTCTCGTAAATAATATAATTCTTAAAAATAAATAAAAAAATAAACATCAAAATGAACATTTAGCTTTTTTTCAACATACTAAATGAAATCTTTGGCCTGAAAAACATATAGTTTGATATAAAAACCTCTTTTGTGTGAGTTAAATTGCAAAAGCAGTAGCATAGGCCGCCATTTTGAAAAACGCCGCCATCTTGGATTAAAACGGTTTTTGAAAGTGCCTCTGGGTCTTAATTTCAATGCATAGCCCTGAACAACATTCCCACCAAGTGGCATCTTCTTATCACGATTTGCAGTATTCCGTTGATTTTTAACAGTTAGCTCCCGGACTAATATAACGAGGAGCGATATAGGAGATCGATGTTTTGAAACATAGATTTTTGAAAACATTGATGTTTTTTGGTTGATGTATCAATGCCATCGATGTCTTTAATTTCCAACATCGATGTTTGGAAATCGATTTCGCTGCTCTAATCAGGATCGTGTCTGCCAAATAGGATGTGAATGCAAAATGCTTGCTGATATACACTGAAGTGACAAAAGTCATGGGATAGCAATATGCAAATTTTCAGATGGCAGTAGCATCGCATAGAACAGGTATAAATGCGCAGTGCTTTTACAGAGCTTTCATTTCTGTTCAAGTTATTCATGTGAAGAGGTTTTAACGTGATGATGACCGCACGACGTGAATTAACAGACTTTGAACGCGGAATGTTAGTTGGAGCTAGATGCATGGGTCATGCCATTTCGGAAATCGTTAGAGAATTCAACATTCCCAGATCCACTGTGTCAAGAGTGTGCCGAGAGTATGAAATTTCAGGCATAACATCCCACCATGGACAGCGCAGTGGTCGACCGCCTGCACTTAAAGATCGAGACCGGCGACGTCTGCAAAGAGTCGTAAATTCTAACAGACAAGCAACACTGCGTCAAATCACCGTAGAAATCAATGTGGGACGTACAATGGACGTGTCTGCTAGAACTGTGCGGAGAAATTTGGATTTCTTGGGCTATTCCAGCAGAAGACCGACTCGAGTGCCTTTACTGACAGAACGACATCGCTTGCAGCGACTCTCGTGGGCACGTGAGCATATCGGTTGGTCCCTAGATGAATGGAAAACCGTGGCCTGGTCCGATGAGTCACGATTTCAGCTGGTAAGAGCCGATGGTAGGGTTCGAGTGTGGCGCAGACCCCACGAAGCCATGGACCCAAACTGTCAGCAAGGCACTGTTCAAGCTGGTGGTGGCTCCGTAATGGTGTGGGCTGTTTTTTCATGGCATGGACTTGGTCCTCTAGTGCGACTGGACCGAACATTGACTGGAAATGCTTATGTGCAGCTACTTGGAGATCACTTGCAGCCATTCATGGACTTCATGTACCCAAACAACGATGGGATTTTTATGGATGACAATGCGCCATGTCACCGGGCCACAACTGTTCGCAATTGGTTTGAAGAAAATTCTGGACAATTCCAACGAATGATTTGGCCACCTAGATCGCCCGACATGAATCCCATTGAGCATTTATGGGACACCATCGAGAGGTCTGTTCGTGCCCAAAATCCTGCCCCATCAACGCTTTCACAATTATGGACGTCTATCGAGACAGCATGGCTCAATATTCCTGCAGAAGACTTCCAACGACTTGTTGAGTCCATGCCACGTCGAGTTGTTGCACTTCGCCGGGCAAAAGGAGGGCCGACACGATATTAAGAGGTATCCCATGACTTTTGTCACTTCAGTGTATATTCAAAGCACCACCATAACGAATATTCTCCTCCACAACACGAGACGATGTTTTTCGCGCCAGACCATAGAAACTACTACACTGCAAAAAATAAACTTATTTTTACAGCATAATACTGGCAGCAGAGGTTCCAGTTTAAAACTATAAGCACAGTAATAAACCGTAAAACTAGCTATTTTACAGTTCATTACTATAAAACTAGAAATTTTAGTTTATTACTGTAAAATTAGCAATTTTACAGTTTATTGCCATGAAATGAGCTGTATTATATTGTAAAACGGCAGTGTAATACTAACAACAGAGGTTTCAGTTTAAAACTGTAAAAGCACAGCAATAACCTGTAAACTAGCAATTTCACAGTTCATTACTATAAAACTAGAAATTTTAGTTTATTACTGTAAAATTAGCAATTTTACAGTTTATTGCCATGAAATTAGCTGTATCATATTGTAAAACGACAGTGTAATACTAACAACAGAGGTTTCAGTTTAAAACTGTAAAAGCACAGCAATAACCTGTAAACTAGCAATTTCAGTTTATTACACTAAACTAGCAATTTTACAGTTTATCACTGTAAACTAGCAATTTTACAATTTACTACTATAAAATTAGCAATTATGCTGTTTATTACTATAAAATTACTATAAAATTAGCTGTAGTATACTGAAAAACAACACCTATTTTCTTAAGTGTAAGAATGGCACATATAATCCTATAAATCAATTCCATTTCTGCCATCCTTCCCATCACATCTTACTCCGCAACTCCCTCCCCTTCTGTCTTATAAGTACCGCAGGCTGATCTGAGGGACCCGCTGCATTTCCCTCGCTTCCATTAGTGTACTATGAGCTTGTTTTTCAGAAATCAAAGCAGGTGGTCCATTATGAATATTCTGTCCATTATTGGTACATTTATCTCACATAAATATATTTTCTTAGTACATATTAAATAAGAAAAGTTTGAATCTTTCGACAAGTATTTTTCTTCTTACGCACTGTAAAAAATGAATGTTGTCTTTACAGTATAATATAGCTAATTTTATAGTAATAAACTTTAAAAGTTGCTAATTTTACTGTAATAAACTGCGAAATTGCTAATTTCACAGTTTATTACCGTGCATGTTACAGTTTTAAATTGGAACCTCTTTTGCATGTATGATACTGTTGCTTTTACAGCTTAATACAGCTAAATTTTACTGCAATAAACTGTAAAATTTCTAACTTTACCGTAAGAAACTGTAAAACTGCTAGTTTTACAGTTCATTACTGTGCATTTTAGTTTTAAATTGGAACCTCGGCTGCCAGTATTTACTGTAAAAACAAGTTTATTTTTTGTAGAGTACAGTCATTCGTTTTGCTTACGACTGTCAATAGAACCAAATGAGCGTTAGATTTTTCAACAGCCCTTTTAAATAAATTCAACTAATTAGAGCTATGGTACTAGGTTACAAAACTTCGGCTCCTTCCCCTTGGAGAGTTGCGACAAATCTTCCTATAGGGATTTACGCCATTAGAGATCGATATTTTTCTGAGCTCTGCTGCCTCGAAAGGCGAAACTTTTCTAACAAACTACTTGAGGTTTTAGTTGGTAATTGACGAGAAATTTAGAAAGTTCAATAATATTTCACTTGAAAGGTTTCGGGAAGAACATCCCCGCTTGAAACCAATTTAATTATGTCATTGTTCATTGCGGAGTTAAGTTATGAGATTTCTTCATTCAAATCGTTGCTAATGGTGTACGTTGTAATTAACGAGGGAATACGAAGCATGCTCGTCTTCTGAAAAAACAAAGATGTGATGCTTTTGCTTGTAATAATTAAGCTTTTGATTCCCAAAACAGTTAATTACGATATTTGCATGTTTTTATCACATTCATTCAGGATAACTTTATTCATAATTGAAGGGCTTGAGAGATGAAGGGGTATGTGACAAAACAGAAATTGCGAGTAATTAAAGTCCAAAGTTTTATTGTTGCAGTGTTGCAACTTTTTTTCTTTTCTGGTTTTGTCGTTAGTGTGCGTATAATAATGGTCTAATGACATCTACTTTTTGATGTACCAAGTTTTGTTTGCTTACCTGTATCCATTGCTTACCAGGGTGTTTAATTTCTAAAATGCAGATGCCCTTCAAACTCCAACATTTCATTTTTTTTCTATTTTTAACTGTCCCTCTCATACTTTAATAGGTTACTGCATTGATTAGTATAAAACGGAAGCAAAGCGCCTGAAGTTTGTACAGTTATTCAAAATTAAAAAAATAATAATACTTGTAAAACGATTAATAATTAATTATTAATCTTAATCAAATTGTTCCTTCCATTTGGGATATCTTGGAACTCTGCGAGAATTGTGATGAAAAATAAGTTATTCTAATAGGTAATATATCTTTGAACAAGAAAAGAAAAATTGCTATTGTACGATTTTTCTTAAGAAATGATTAAAATTTCTCCCATGAAAAGTAAGGCTACTAGGAGCTAATCCCGAGGGATTATTGGATTATGCGAAACAACCCCCCTAGAACTACATCTATTCTTTTAAGAAGTTTATTTCAATAACAAATAAAATATTCTAAGTTATTTTTTTAAAAAGAAAAACCACTTTTGTTGGAAAAATGTCCCCTTTTTTTTTGAATTGCTTTCTAACTCCACTGACTGCCATTAAATGCCAATAAACTCTCGGTAGAAAATCCAAACTCCAAAACCTTCCAAATGGGCTATAGTTTTTTACGAGAATCATTACTTGATTTTGTTCGACTACTGAAAATTGTTACCAGCAAATTCCTATTAAACTTAAAAGTTAAAAGACTGAGTTTAATCTAAACTCTTTGAATGTCTATCAATATTGGTAATAAAACGAATTACCAAGAAAAGGTTTGTTTGAAATTTAAGTATAATATAGAGACTTGTTTTGCCCTTTCGCCTTTCTGCATAGAAAAGTCTTAATGAATAATATACTATGAAGTCAGAAATAAAATATGGAAGAGAAAATTAAATGTCTTTTTAAATGATAAAGAAAATTATATAAATAAATAAATTAAGCTACAAATAAAAGAACTTAGATTCGTTTCTGTCAAATTAAAAGTTTTTGTCACCAAGAATTGTTACCAGGCGTTAACTCTATAACGTTATGATGTTACATAACTCTCAATTCACCTTTTCACGTTTTTATTCTTTAAATATCGTAAAAAACATCATTTTATATTTGAAGGGGCATGTGGATAAAGGTGATGTGTAACATTTTTGGAAAAACATACTTTTTACCATGGATGAAGGTGAAAAGGTAATAATTTTTTTTGAAAGCTTTTTTTAGAAAGGTAAAAATTGTCACATATCACCTTTATTCACTCTCCCCTTCAATTGTGTTTTTGAGTAAACACAATTGAACACACACTAGTTTGAATTTGTGTAAATCGGTGAAATTCAAATGTCACATATCATCTTTATCCACTCGCCCCTTTATTTTTGAGACTTTGTAGGACCTAACTGATATTTATTATCTGCAGCATTGAGTATTTAAAAGTAATTTCTATTTTTACTTCAACCGCAATTTCTTAAGTGGCAACTCATCTACTTATATTAAAAACTGAGTATCTTTCTAACTATCTTTCTTTCTTTCTATCTATGTCACGCTTCTTTCTCCTGAACGCCACCGAACTGAAAGTCGAACCTGGTACCGATAGATCGGTAATTTTTCAGGCTTCATTAGTTTCAATTTATATAATTATACGATTTTAATTAGCGAAGATATCAATTAATAAGTAGTCAAATTTAAAGCGATTAAGCCTAATAAATGATTAAATATGAAATCCATTGTTGAAACGTAGTTGCTATGAAACAGTGATAACAATGATAATGAGAATTTTGAATGAAGGCTTAACTAAATCGAACACGAAACTCATAAGCAGGCCACTTACATAGTATTTTTATCGCTAGCTACTTGTAATATTTTGAAACAGTCACTTGTTGAAAAGCCATCTACTTATATTAAAAATTGAGTATCTATGTCTGCTTTTTTCCCTTGAGCGAACTGAATTTACTGAAACTTTCCTCACCATCTTGAAGGCGCGAAGCATCTCAATAATTCGAATGATTTTTTTTATATAGGAAAAAAGTCAAGGCGTGAAGCGCCTGTTAGCGAGCCGCCTTGGCGGGGAGTAGTTTCTTGAAATTTTCCTCAATACTTTCAGGGCACGAAGTGCCCGTGCAACGCCGGGCCACGTGCGTGGTATGTCTTGAAATCGAATGAACATAAAATTATATCAAATAATATAACTTCAGAATGAGGTAAAAGTTAGAGAAGGGGGACGTTATGCATAAACATGCCGCAGGAAGCTAATCTAGCTGCCCTGGCAGCTAGTAATAGAAACTAAAAGTCTTCTTTAATCTGAAAAAAGGATAGAACATCAGCTACGAATCGAAAAAGGGGCAATAAGCAATTTAAAACTGCTGAGTTAAAAAAAAATCTCACGCGGACATTACATAACTTCCTTGTATGTCTATCAAATTATAAAACTTTCGTAATTAATCAAACCGAGCTTGTTTTCAGCAATAAAATGCATTACAGTATATTGAATTATAACAGCTAGAATATATATAAGTTTTGCGATTGCAAAACTTCTTTGACTATGCATTTAAAGTGAATTAACAAGGCAACAGGAAGTATGAAATATTCGTCAAAAGGTGCAGAATTTTCATTTAACTATAGAATTATTTTCTTCATAGAAATAGTGCTATTTGTTGAGCAGATGTCAAACTGGACTCAGGGGGGAAGGTGTTTCGAATGACCATACATACAATTTGATACATTGAGACTAACATCCGGATTACAGGTGGAAACGGATGCAGTTATTAGTCTCCAGGTATCCAGTTTAAAGTTACAGATGTCTGTTCACCTCTGAATTAAGCGTAGTCACATTGCAATGAACTGAATACGGGCATCAAATATTTTCTTTTATCCCTTATTCAGCCAGAATATGAATTGGCAGCTCGCCAATTCCACAGCTAACGTGTCCAGATAGTGTGTACATACGAGACTGGCAGCTGGATTATAGTCCAAATGCCAGTGGCCAGGAGACTTTAGGTATTTTAGCAGGCTTCCTTTTTTCATCAGACATTGTCCCGCATACCTGCCGTTCATGGAATGGACACTAAGCTGAAAGCGGGTTCTTATAGGGGCGGCGGGGAGCGAAAGGTGCCAAAAAAGATGAAAATTTACGTCATTTTAGCAAAGCTGATTTTTTGATATGTTAAAGGTGTTGATTGGTACTATTGAAAAATCACAATAGCAGACGTCCAGGATTATTCCAAAGGGGTGGCAGACGTTCAGTAAGGACCGAAAAAAAGTTAAAAATGTACGTCATTTTAGCAAAGCTGATACACAGTCCAGTCACATTAATGTGACCACCACGTACTTTCGACTTCGACGTTAAATAACCAATTACAGAAGGCACTTGGTAGCACAGTGCAGTTGAGGGTATATAAAGGGCTTAGGGCTTTGGAAAATGTTTCTGTCGTTGGCGTAATGCAAAAACGAAGCGACTTATACGACGTACAAAAGGGCATGATCATTGGCTTTCGGACCACGGGAGGAAGCATTTCCGAAATGGCTGAATATTTGAGCTGTTTGCTTGCCGTCGTGGTAAAAGTGTACCGTGCATGGCAAAATGGGACTTTCCAAAATCAGCGAAATTGAAAATGTGATGCACCAAGAGCCATTGATGACAGAGGCGAACGGCGGCTGCAGGGATGAGTTAGGGAAAATAGACGGGCTACCGTTGAGCAACTGACCCTCCAGATGAACTGGTGGCAGACGACCGTGAAAAAAAAACATAAAAAACATGGATGACTGCTATATATCAGGAAGTAACTGGCGGAATCAAACAAAAATTGGTCTATGGGTAGACCCTATAATGTACAGGTGCTGACTAAATTTTTGGGTCAATATCTTAAACGGGAATGAGCAATTCAACGTGTATTCTCATTACTTGTGACTGCTATATCTCAAAAAGTAATGAGCGGAATCAAACAAAAATTGGTCTATAGGTAGACCCTATAGTGTAAAGGTTTATTTTTTGGATCAATATCTTAAACAGGGATTCAGCAATTTAACGTGTATTCTCATTATTGTGACTGCTATATCTAGAAAAGTAATGAGCAGAATCAAACAAAAATTAATCCTCAGGTAAATTTTGGTGCTAATATCTCTAAGGGTGGTGGTGCAATGGAACGTTCTCTATTTTTCATTGCAACTGCTATATCTCAAGAAATATTGTTGCTATTTCAGTGAAATTTGGAATAGAATGGAACCAAAACTAAATAAACGCCAATTGCATTTAGAATCAAATGCTAAAAAAGGTGTTCATCCTTGATATTTTTTCCACTTAATTAAATAGACAGTATGAAAGATAAATCCAATTAAAAATTTTTGCTTTCGAGTGATTCAACTGTTGGCAAAACATTGGAAAACTTCCAATGATTTTATAAAATTTTTATCCGTTGTCATTTTCTATTTGTTAATAAATACAGTTTTTTATAATTGATTTACTCAAGGTTTTTACAATGATTTTCAATTTCGCGCTTTGACTCTTTTTGCTGGGGTATTTCTAGAATTGGAAAATTAGATTGTCGTCAAATGTGTTATATAATATTTTGTTTCGTAACCCTGTTTTTTATGGTAAGCCTATGCGAATAAATATTTACTTGCTCTTTTACTTACGTATGCAAATGAATCACACATTCTTTGCGTAGGCATTGGTTTCAAAAGTTTCACTTTGATGAATTAATATCGCCTATTTCCAATAATCGACATCTTCCCGTTTCAGAAATGTCAGGATTTTGCAGTAGCGATTGCATGAGTGATATATGTTAGATCCAAGTATTGGTAAGAGAGATATTGAATAAAATTTCGGGATGGCCAATACATACTAGTTTTCTTTCCTTTTTTCCCCTCGATATAAAGAGGAAGAGTACCAATATTTACAGGAGTGATATATTCACGTAATAAATTATCTAATAGTGGTATGGCTGCTATTACTGCTATTACAGGTATTATAGGTATGTTACAGGATTCTTTCTCCAGCGATACATCCTCTTCGGCAACGTTAATCCTTTTACAAAGTCATTTTTTTCGGATGTAGCAGGATTTTCATTATGTAAATTTTTTTGTACAATTGTAAGCACGAACTGAGTTGTCAATAGAAGTTGATTCTCATCTAATTAGGGTTCTAAAGATTGGGCCCTGAATTAGGGAGGTGATAATGAAGAAATTCCTTGTGCTTTCGCGTAAGTGTGAGAAAAAGATCCTTTTTAATATTGTAAATGATGATATACATCAAAAATTTCCTGCGGTAATACAATGTCACTATACTTAACCTAATGACTTTTTCGCAAATGTAAAATATCCTGACAATTTTTTAAATTTTCTTTTGAAAATAACTGAATGTATTTTCATCGATTAGTAACGTAATAAATGCACACTTCAGATCAAATTACATGATGTAATTATCGAAAAAGCATAAAACATAAATCAAAAAAGCATAATACATAAATCAAAAGAAAATAACATATTGTCAGTAAATATCTTGTACAGCTTGATACGATGCTTCTCTGCTTGAGTTCTGTAGCTTAAAACTAAAACTATTCGAAGTTTTCAGATGTTTTGTCAATAATTAAATCGCACAAAAGCATGATTTTAATGGGATTTATCTTCCATATTCTTTATTTAATTCAGAGAAAAATATATCAAAAATCAGTTCCTCTTGTAGGGTTTGGCGCCAAAATCGAATCGGCGCTTGTTTCCATGTAGGTTCCATTCTATTGCAAATTTCATTTTAAAAGCAGCAACTCTGCCACGCTAAGCGCATATGTGTATCTGCAGACGATATCGAACTGAGATCTTTTGCCCTTAGCACTGCAGAACATTTCTTGAGATATAGCAGTTGCAATGAAAAATAGAGATCGTTCAATTGCACCACCACCCTTAGAGATATTAAAAATTTAATCGGTTCTTGCACTCTCTAAGGCCTACCTGTGGATCAATTTTTGTTTGATTCCGCTCATTACTTTTCGAGATGTAGCAATCACAATAATGAGAATGCACATTAGATTGCTGAATCCCCGTTTAAGATATTTATCCGAAAAATAAATCAGCACCTGCACATTATAGGGTCTACCTATAGACCAATTTTTGTTTGATTCCGCCAGTTACTTCTTGAGATATAGCAGTCACCCATTTTTGTGTGTTTTTTTACGGTCGTCTACCACCACTTTGGAACCCGCCTGGATGTCTGCCATTGTGATTTTTCAATAGTTCTAACTGACCACTTTAACATATCAAAAAATCAGCTTTGCTAAAATGACGTAAATTTTCATCTTTTTTTGGCATTATTCGCGCCCCGCCGCCCCTATAGGAACTCTCGTTCAGCTTAACGAGTGTCCATTCCGTGAACGGCAGATAAATGGCATTGTCTGATGAAAAAATGAAGCTTGCTAAAATACCGTAAGTCTGCTGGCCACTGGCTCTTAGACTATTAGTGAGGCGTCTAATTCGTAACTGGAAGTTGCTCGACGCCAGCCGGTCAAAGATCCTCCGTCTTCGCAAATGGTGATTGTAGTACGTTAGGTATTACCGTGGTCACTAAGTCCTCCAATTTTCCATTCCAAATTCATGCTTCTGGGAGTGTTATATTAGGATTGCTCTGCTCCTGGTCTGGATCAAATAACAGAGTTTATTGCTGGGCCTCATCCAACCGATTAAACCACGTGCAGTGGTAAGTACGGGGGCCATGGAATGTGCAGTGTGTAGTACTGTACGTAACATACGTACATTACAAATAAATAAAACAGAGGAATCGGAGTCTGGAGTGTTTAAACTAAACATTTAAGTGAATTGCTCTTGTGAATAGTTCTCTCTTCGCTTCTTTCAAGAAAGCAGGAAAAAGAAAAAGATCTCATTTTATGCCTGTGAAGGAAGAAGAAAAAAAGAATTTTCGGAACACAACGACGCCCTTTCCTCGGAAGTTCCAGTTGACGAGTTTACTCATCAAATTTCTAAGGCTTCAATCGATCATTTAATGAAATCCTTAAATAGCCAGAAGGAAATGACGCCAAAGCACACAATCAAACGCAAACGCAAGTTATTAAGAGATGTGCTTTGGAAGGCATCATTTCTCATGAAGCCTCATTCACTCGACATTAAATTGTTATTTCATTTTCCGCTAACTGCGCTTTCCGAACAGATTTCATTTGCATACATAAATTAAAATGTGAATGAAAAATACCGTTTTACAAGCATTGAAATAGCAGCGTACAGATTATGCAAGAAAAAAAAAAATTAAAAAATGTTTTTTTTTTTTTTTTTTTAATTTTCAAGACTATTTCTATTAGCTTGGTTCGCACTAAAAACCACGAAATAAAATAAGCATATGATTTTTTGTAGACAAAACTCAAAAACTGCAGTTAATCATAATATCGCTATATTTAGATTAATTCTGAAGCAGCCAATGAAATTAAATGAAAATTTGAGAGAGAAGAAATATGCGCGGTATACTAAAAGCTATATTTACAAAACTGTATACCGCCTATTTCTTCTCTCGAATTCTTAATTTAAATTTTATTGGCTTCTGTAGAAATAACCTATATACAATGACATGATTAACAGAAATTTTTGAGTTTTGTCATCAAGAAATTGCATATTTATTGTATTTTATACTTTTTAGAGCAAACCAAGCTTATAGAAATAGTTTTTAAAATAATAAAAAAAAATAGTTTTGTTTATCGATTTTATTTTTTAGCTTATCCGTTTTGAAATTTATTTGATGCGAAACTCTTTGAAATTTAAAGCATATTTAATTAATACCTATTGTAATTAAAAGTAATATTAAAGAAGTCTTGAATTTCGTTTTAATATAAATGTATCGCGTATAGATAAAAACTTATACAGTCGAACCTCATTAACACGAACTCCAAGGGATCTTTAAAATCATTTAGTCCTAATAGTAGTTTATGTTATTTGAAGACAATAAACAACAAACATGAGGACATCGGAACTGTAATTTGCCTTAGCAGTAATTCGTTTTAAGCGTATAAGTCGAGAGGTCCTTACATTTTAACTAAAATTTTAGGGACGCATTAGAAAAATTCAGTCAGAAAGTCTTTTTTCTCATATGGAATTCCAGGGAATGTTTTCCTTGTCTTAAAATAGTTTTGAAAACTAATGTTCGATTTAAATGGGAATTTTTACGGACAGTTTTCTTATTCTGCTAGTTATTTTTATAGGGCACGTTATAGGGCACGTTAACGTTCTTCAGGAAATGAGACCTTCTGATGGAAATTGTTTGTGGTTCTTACCCTCACTGTATTGATGCTTTTTCGGCGCAAATGATTTGATTATAATAAGAATTTTCGGGGAAAGTTGTATTTATTTTGGAACAGTTTTCTCTTTGTTAATGAAAATTTAAGCTTTATTTCTTCTCATTTATGTAGGAGAGACATGCGTCTCTTTACCTCCGTTCCTTTCTCCACCAGGGATCGATGCAAAAATGGAAATAAATGGAATCTGAGTGATGAACAGTTACTGCCGTTCTAAGCACAAAAGTCGTATCTGCACTTTTTAACAAAATTGAATTCTCGCCACCAGGTGGATCTTTGTGACGCATTTTACCTTTATACAAAATTACATGGTCATTTGAGCACGGGATATATTTTTTAAAAAATTGCGAAAAAATTTCATCTGAATCAAATACATGGAGGCGCAAAACTTTTAAAGAGTAATATCTCAGTTTGAGATCAGCTGCAGATACCACTTTTACTCTTAGAACGGCAGAGTAATCACGTTGCATAAGGTCCCCCCCCCTTCGTCCGGGATATTACGCTATATTTGAGATCGGCCGTGCATCAATGGACAGGGATTTTTATAACCGTTGTTGTTATTCTAATGGGAAATTTTACCCTACATTTTTTTATCTGTCATTTAGGCCTGAGTGATTTAGGCATTTTTGATTTTGGTAACTAACAACAAAGTTGCCCCAATCACCCAATATAGAGCAATTAGAGTAAAAGCTACGAAAAATACTTTGTTTCTTATTACTGTTGTGTATTTGCGATTTAAAAACGGTCGTTCCTATACTGATGCAGTCGAGCCCGCTTATTAAAATATCGATTAAAAGGGCGTTCCACATATTATAATACATTTTCAATGTACCAAATCGTTGTAATGTATTATGTTGATCCCAGATAATGTAATATCTTGCTTATAAGAATATTTTTTATAACAAAATGACTATTACACTAAGCAGGCTCGATTGTATCTTATTTCAAATTACTAAAGTTAAGGCAACCAACTCCTTTTCAGTAGATGCGTTACTACTTAAAGTTCTATCGTCAAAGTACTCTGCATCTTCCGATTTCCATTGCTGGATCAATGAAAACTAGAAAAGAAAAGAAACAAATAAAAGCTCCCATTTTATTGAATTCCTGCCAACGAAAAGGGAAAAATCAAGCTCGCATGCAGGAGATTATCCGATTTTCTTCTGTATCAATGACTTTGTCTGATTACTCTTAAACACTAATGCGATTTATGAGGATGAGAATGATATAAAGCAGTCTATAATTATTTACTTGAGCACAAATCATAAGTGACTGGATCTACAGCTTCAGAAGCCGTTCTTTTTGTTCGAGAAGTTCGTTGATCTTTCGCTTTGAGTATTTTGATTGTGGAAATCGCGAATCTGCGATATTGAAAACAAGTTAAAAACGTTGCATTGGTAGCGAAAGTAAAAAGCGTAAAGTTGAACTATGAGTTAAAAATAAGAGAAGAAAATTGTTTCATTATGGAGAACAATTATAGCAGCTTATTGTGTTTTGTTTGGATTAAAAAAAATAAATAATAATGAAAACGAGAGGAAAAAAAGTGAAGTCAAGTGCTTGAGTGAAAGAAAGTTATCTCCAAAATGAGTCGTTGCAGTTGCATTATTTTGTACCAAATATTAGAAATGATGATTTTATAATTTTATTCAAACATTTTTCAAAAAGTTCAAAAGGGTGCTATAATAGGAGTCAGCGACATCTATTGACCAAGCATTCCTGTCTTCCATCGTTAAATCAGTGCTAATTTAGATTAATAGGATTTAGATTAATTTCCAAATTATATATTAAAATATATTTTTTTAAAATTCTGTCCTCCAATTTGTCTCTCTTAAAATTATGCGTTTAAATATTAAACAAAATAGCATAATTTGAAGTGCCCCTAACAGAAAACTTATTATAGAGAAAACTTGGGAAAAAATAGCTTCTTCAGAAACTGAATTTGATATAAATTGAATATCAGCATTTCTTTTACATCAGAAGAGAGGCAGATTTTGTTGTCAGAATTCAGAGTTAAATGTGAAAAATGTATCTTTAAAATAATTTGCAACCTTAGCAATTTTGAGAAAATATTTGTCTAATGCTTTCAAATCGATGTTATAGTGTACAAAAAACTAGGCTCGTTTAGTTCTAGGCAGAAATTGCTTATAGTTACATTTCAATTTAGTATTATAGACACTGCCAATTTATATTTGTTTTTGTTTGAAAAGTAAATATGTTTGTGATGAATTAACGCTTAAAACATAAATACCAGTTAATAAGAACCTATAAAAAGTTAAATAAAGTTTGAAAATAAATGAAGTTAATTTAAAAATTTTGCTTTTAAGATTATTAACAGTTTTAAATTACTGAGACATAGCACTAATGAGTTAAGAGAAGGAATTTTATTTATTTTTTATTGAAGGTTCTGCTTGAAATATTTATTTGGATTTTAAATGTTGCAATAAATGGTTATAAAGATACTTTTGAGTTGATTTGGAACATGAAATGAATGAATGAATGAATGAAAGAATAAGAAGGGGGGGGGGATAACACAAATGTTAAACTCAGTGTTGGTATTTCTGCGAGGGTGTGTTGAGTACTATAGTTACAGCTCAAAACTGGCTACAGTCAGCGCGTTGAGAGCATGTATTGAGAGGGAATGTGCCCAAATACCAATCGCACTGATTGGAAATGTTTCAGATTTCACTAGTCTGCGTTATAAGTTGTGCTTGACCAAAATGGTTTGCAATTTGAGCACTTTCGTTTTGAAGCTGGTTTCTACATTACTTCACTTTATCTTTACAGTTGGAAATTTTCTGTGTCATAATAGTTTTTTAAATTATAATCAGTAAAAGAAGGTACATATCGTCACCTTAAAGCAGCAGCAAGAACATAATAGCAGGAATATATTCTACTGTTGTCCTGAGGTGATAAAATGTTTTTGGGACACTCTGAAAATGTTTCTTTGTTAGCATGTGGTGGTTATTGTTCACATAATATATTATACAATATATGGGTGAATATCAGGAAAAGTGCCAATTTGACCATGGAAATTTTCAATTTTTAAAGATACTCAGAAAATTAAATTAATTAATTGGGTATTTCAAATACACATTAGTAACAATATTTTTTAAAAATTCGGGGCATGGTCAAAGTGAACATTTACCCCTCTTTTAGGGGGGGGGGGTGTCTTTGAGCGTTACCGACATGATGAGAATGCTGCCGAACTGACAAATATTGCAGATTTTACACTTAGTGCACAAAAGTAAACTTTCACTACCTTTTATGTTTAAAAAAAAATAATTATTAATTAGAATATAATAATATTTTCAGAGCCTGAACGCTTTTTAGTTTTATAAATAAAATTAGAGACTAATTAAAAGTAAGTTAAAGTCTAAATAAGTGCGACAAAGTTTTTTCAAACA
The DNA here is from genome assembly GCA_038373865.1 of Uloborus plumipes. NCBI lineage: Eukaryota > Metazoa > Arthropoda > Arachnida > Araneae > Uloboridae > Uloborus > Uloborus plumipes. The sequence goes on from JAXGGA010002000.1 coordinate 40,896, forward strand.
GATAAATAGGTGAATAGTTAAAAATAAAAATAAAATAAAATTCCTAACACAATCTTTAAAAACGAAATTAGATCAAGACAGTCAGAGTTTGGCGGGGGAAGGAGATTTGCACTAAACTGTTCTTAAGTTTCCCATTTTAAAACAAAATTATATTTTTGGGTGCAGTAGTTAGAAATGAAGGTCGGAATATTGATGTAAAAGAAAAGAGTGTGAAAAAAGGCAATAATTTTGTTTGAAAACACAAATTTTGCAGAAAAATTAATGTTTTTGAAACATTAAAAAACAGTGAATAAACTGCTAAAATGGGAAAATTTAGCAGGAAAAACGATGCACTTGAATCTACCTTTGTACTTTAAAACTCAACAAACTCATAACACGAAGAAAAAATTGCGAAAAAACATCGGTAACGCACGCATCAGTTTCGTAACAAATACCTTCTACTTCGGCGCTGCCGACATGACCGCTGTCGACATGACAAATTTCCAAAAATATGATAGCTGTACATTCCTAATTGAAGATTCTAAAATAAAAACACCTTATCATGTCCATGACAATAGGTTTCTTTTCCATTATGCAAAAATAAATTGAAAAATTACTTTATTTTGTGTCTTAAATTCCGCTGCCGACATGACACTTCGGTAGAAACAGAAAAGTTAAGATTGAAAAAATCTTACCTGTAATTTAATGCAGCCGAAGTGAAAATTTTCTATCGGAACTGAAACATCACATATTAGAGCTTCTCCCAGCGTAATTTTTTGGCGACAAAAAATGTTTTGTATAGATTTTATCATTCCGGAAGTTGGTTCACTCGTCATGTTATGAAAACTTGTGACAAGCAGAAATTGCTTTTTTTTATCGATCTAAATTCATTTTATCTAAAACTCAAGAGTTAATCGTCATAGATGAGCATAAAACACGTTATTTCCTTTTGTATTTGTTTCTGCTGCGATGTTTTATAATCCACAGGATTTTTTTGAACTTTGCAATTCGAATGTGTGACGCGCTGCCGACATGACATTGAGGCAATAAAAAGAGTTCTATTGTCAGAAATAAAAGTAAAACCTGAAAATTTTGTTATGGATTGTATGTGCGACGCAGTTTACTGTATGGGAAAAGAAAAATTTTTGGTTTTTATTTGGAAGTGCTTGAGAAATTCATTTGTGACTTAAATTAGCACTTTTCCTGATATTCACCCATATACACAAAAGATATGTTTTCGTAGATAGCTGAAACCTAAAAGCTAATGTTAGATAAATTGTTAAACATATTTGTGATAATGTAATTCTTAAAGTTTTAAGGCGCGATACATTTTCATCTATCTATTTAAGTCTCTTCTGTTGTCAATTAAAAATGCAGTTGAAATAACACTATATTCTTAAATACTTTTAAATGGTGAAATTTACTATGAATCGGAGTAAGATACCTCACCTGGCAATAAATAAAACTTGTAGAAAAGTAATATAAGGAGAACGTCCAATAGTAAACAAGACTTATGTTTAAAATTGGTGAAACAAGTTAAAACGGGGAGGGGGGGGGGACTTTTTTCGGCTGATTGAGCTCGCACCTTCCGGTATTCCTTTAGACTACTCCTCCGCAAACTTTACACGAAACGCCAAATAATTTTAAAAAATATTTTCCCTGAAGAAACTTAGACACTACAATAGCAGAAAAAATAGCAGTCTTGAGTCTCATTTAAAAGTAAAACAGAGATGAAATCACAGAGAATGTGTATCGATGATTTAGTACTCAGTGCCAAATAATTGCACTTTTCTGCGAAACAGGAACAGCACTTTGTAGTTTATTATCGGACATGTTGTGTGAAACAACAATTTTTCATGTAGCGTGAATGAGAAACAAGTGTCATTTTTTGTTTCAATGTTTATTTCTATTTGTTTTTCTTCTCCAATAAATTCGTCTTCTGCGATTTTTACAATTTTTAAGTTTTTTTTTCTCAATCTATTGAATGGGGTAAAAAAAATCGTTTGCTAACCAAAGATCTTAAAGACCAAAAGATCTTAATATTCTATTCTAAAACACAATTCGAGAGAGAGAAAAAAAAAACTCGACTGCCTTTGAGAAATTCTCAATAAATCAATAGAAATGGTAAGAAATGAAAAATATTTCATGTCAAATCACAAATAAGGAATTCCTTTATTGGTTTTGAAACACATAGGAAAATTCTTATGAAATCGTTTCTTACAAGTTTGAGCACACACACTCACGCAATAATTACTTATTTTGTTTTGTAGTGTAAAAGTGCTTTTTCGTTCGTCTAAATGTTTCATAACTATACTTTCGACAGTTTTAAATCATTTTACTAACAATTTGAAGATATTTTATTATATTATTGAGCATTGGGACTTTCTGTTAATAGATTTTTACTTCTTTTTAAGATGAAATTAACAACGGAGTAAGTTTTGTTTGCTGTTTTCACAAAATGTATTTGTATATTTTACTGTAAATGAAAAAAAACGAGGGAGGCGACAATGATTTCCGAACTGTTATTCAGCTATTGTAGCACTGAGTTGTTTTGTAATGCAGTTTTAGTTTAAAAAGACCGAACATTCCGTTGTTATTTGCAGTCATTTATTGATTAAGCATACTTTAAGCAAATGGTCAATATGAAAGAATATCGATAGCAAAATGTGGACTAAAACAGCAAGTAGATGTCGACTTATTAAGGTTCCGATAAAGTTGGAGAGGTTTTCATCCATTGAAATTAGCATTGGACTAACCATTGAAAAAGGAAGTGACGACTTACTGAGGTTATCGAGTTACCAAAGTTCCACCGTAATGAAAATAACTATTCTTAAGTTTCAAATAATAAAGAGGTTTGTACTTGCATACACAGGTTTGCACTCGTTGAAATCTTAATTTCTTTCTTTATCGCTCTACGTACAACCTTGCCCCCCCCCCCCATAAGTGTTAAGATAAATATTTCTTACTTCTGATGTTTTTCCTTTGTAAAAAAACCCCAAAAGAGTCAAAAATAACAGACCGTATATATTTATGGAGAATTTTGTTGGTATGATCGGGGAATTTTGTTCTGATTCGAACCACTGCTCCGATACACCTGTGTAGTGTTCGGCACCCCCAACGTAGAATTATAATCGACCTCTCGCTCCTGGTCGCATGGGTTAGTTTAGCCTGGTGCTCCCGTGCGAAGGAGGAGAGGGATGTTTTTGGAGAGACGGACCCCCGAGGTCAGAGAGAGAGGAGCGAAGTTGAATGCTGCCTCTGTGTGTTGGGTCATAGCAAAGTGAATGTGGTTGTTTTATGATTATTGTGTATATAGTGTAACATAGTTAAATGTTGTGTACAGACCAATAAAGGTGAAGTGATTTAAAGAAATAGTGTGTGCAATCGATGAGTTCATCTTAACAGTAACGAACCAAAGCGAGTAACGGTATGGAGAAGGCCGTACTCGCTACACTGGCGCAGCCGTCCAGGATCTGAAGAAGGTGAGCTCATATTAGCTATTCTGTTTTGGGGGATTGTTGAGGATCCGAACTTGCTATTCAAAAACAGCAAAATGTTGACTGTAAAAGGTCTAAAGAAGGAGGATTTAAAATTAGTAGCCGAGGAATGTGGGTTGGATGTCTCCCCCGAGTTAACCATCTTCGACATAAAGGGATTAATTGTTAAATCCAAGATTTATGAAGAGAACAAGGAATTCGTCGAAGAATTTCTAATTACAACGGTGGAAGACAGAAAAGGACGAGAAGAGCATCAAAAACAATTAAATATTTTAAATGCTCAACGTGCCACAAATATAGGGCCCGTCCAAAGTGCCGCTAAAAGTTTTAGCGAAATCATTAAAAGTATTAGGTCCTTAACAATACCCTGCCCAAATAAACCTGAGCTGTGGAATTTATTTTTCAGCTCGTTAGAACGCGCGTTTATAGCGAAGGAAGTTAATGAGGGGGATAAGGCGGAAATTTTGCTAAACTTGTTAGGCGAAAAAGCGGCTAACATATTGATTTATATTGATGAGGAGCAAATCAAGGATTATGAATCAATAAAAGCAATAGTGCTAAGAGAGTTTGAGCCCACTGCTCAAATATGTCTAACTAATTTTAAACGTGCTAAGAGACAGGGAAATGAAACTCATGTTCAGTTTGCCTCGAGGTTAAAGACAACTTTTGAATATTATTTAAAATTGCGAAAATGTAATGACCTGAAAAGTGTTGTTGATTTAATAGTATCGGATAAGTTGTATGAAACCTTAGATCAAGAAACCCAAATGCATATTGGCATAAGGCAGGGAGAAAATTGGTTTAAACCTGTGGAATTGGGAAAGGAATGCGACACTTATTATGTGTCTAAGGGAAAACCATTCCACAAAACCAGTCAAGCTGAAGGGCAAAATTTGAAAACTAATGTAGATAACCCTTATACGTCTGGGAAAGATGATAGATATGTCCCACCTCATCTGAGGAATGAAAAGAATAAGAGGGCAGATACTAGTACGAAGAACAAAATTAAAGAATGTTATTTGTGCGGCTCGAGCACCCATTTACTTAGAGATTGCGATAAGAGGGTTAGAAATACTAATGAGCAATCGTGGAGGGGGAAAAATTCTAAACCTAAAACTAATAACAGTGAGTCATTAGCAGCCAAAGTGGAGACAAAATTCTTGGAGCCTCAAATTCCGATTCAGCCATTGCAGTATGCAAACATTTTCATTAATGGACAGGAAATTGAGTCAATTATTGATAGTGGGACCCAGATTCCTATTTTGAATTCTAGGTACATTCCAAATTTAAACGAAATTAGCCGAGGAAGAGTAATTTTAACCTCTGCTTTTGGGGAAGAGCTAGAAGCAAAATTGTGTAGAATCCCTGTGTCCTTAAAAGTCACGAGGGAGTTCTTTGTGATGTATTTTATCTAAATGCAGAAAAGTTGTCCACACTAAGACTAAACAATTACCTGTAAAATTTGAAGTTGATCAGAAATAATCTACATGCTCCGCAAGGCGTTCAAAGTTCGTAAATTGAGATTGAAAATACTTTTTTTGTATATTTACTAATACATTAGTTTTTACTAAATTTTCAAATCTCAAAATAACTTTCATTTTATTTTAAAATTAAAAGCAAATCCCCTCACCTTTTCTGAGCCTTAAAAATCATTTTGAAGATTACAGTTTGAGACACTCTGCTCTCCGTACCATAAACAAGGCAAACATCATGTACTAAAAAAACTAACATCACGTTACATTCGAAGAGAGACCTTAGCCATTCAACGTTTTATAGAGGTTTGTGTACTATGAGCTTTAATCTTCCGTGAACTTAGATCTGAAACTTGTTTTCTTCCCTTCGCTCTAGCTTAGCACGTGCTTTCTGAATTTATCTCCATTGCACAGGAATCCAGATTCGATTATTTTGCTCTCTTGAGCAAAATCGAATTTTTTGAGCTTTTGGGGAATCCTGCAAATTCCTTCTTTTTATTTTTTTGAAGAAATTTTCTTCAAGAGCCAACAGCTTAGAACGTCAAATTTCTTTGCTTCAATATGTTTTGTTCTTTTATAGTAGTTGTGCAGCCCACTTTTTCTGTTGTCATATATTCTTTAAAAGCCATTTAAATTTATCTACATCCATCTTGTCTGTGCAATTTCAAAAATTCTTCACAGAACTAAGCCGCTCCTAGAACTCCACAAAACTTGATGCAGAATCACAAAACCTTTCCCCAATCTTTTTTTAAATTCAAATCAAAATATAATCTGAAGTGTTTTTACTGGCAAATATTAGTTTTTAACGATGTTCACTAGTCGGACTACCCTAAATTTCACGTGAAAAAAATATAATCTACTTCTTTCTCCGTGTAGAAACGAGATTCAGTTATCTCAATCTCTTCTCCTTCTAACACACATTTCCATTATTAAGTAATCTAGCGGAGAAAGTAGCAATTTCTTGCCTTGTAGCTTCATTAAATTTATAAAACTTCAAGTCTCGCCATAATTGTGGTGCAACTTCACTGTTTTTTGCTACAATTAAAAAACGGAAGTATTCCACCTCGAGGCACCACTTCACGTGATCACAGGCGCATTGTGCGCATGGTAATAACGGATAGCTCAGGCATATCACAAACCATAGCACAGCACATTCCGTCTGTAACGCATCATCCAGTGTCTGCACATACCATTCGACGCCAGTTACAGCAGAGTGGTGTGTCTAGAAGACGTTCATAGCTTTGTCTACACTTGAAGCAGAACTACAGACGTCTCCACCGCCAAATTCCCTGTTCTCCACCCTGTTCTCCCAGTCTCTGTTCTCCACCGCCAAAGTTGGTGAGATAAAAGAAGGATGTGGACGGCAGAATAGAATGAAACTGTCTTTACTTAAGTGTCACACTTCTGTCTGCAACCCCACGATGGTCGGATTCAAGTCTGGAGACACCGTGGAGAGAGGATGCTAAACAGCTGCGTTATGCACCTCCACACTGGTCCTGCACCGGGTATTATGGTATGGGGCGGAATTAGATATCACTCTCGCACTCATCTAGTACGCATTGACGGTACTTTAAACAGCCAGAGCTATATATCCGAGGTGTTGGAGCCGGTAGTCCTTCCCTACCTTCAGGGCTTACCCACAGCCATATTTCAACAGGATAATGCACGACCACACGTGGCACGCATTGTCCAAGGGTTCTTCACCAATCGACAGAATGAGTTGCTTTCCTGGCCAACTCGCTCTCCGGATGTTTCGCCGATAGAAAACATGTGATTCATGGTTGCTCAACGCTTGACTTAGATTACTTCCCCAGCTGCTACAACAGGTCAACTTTTGCAACATGTGGAAGCTGCTTGGTCTGCTGTACCCAAAGAACCCATCCAAAATCTCTTTGAATAAATGCTGAGGTGTGTGGCAGCGGTGATCTGCAACAATGGCGGCTACTCTGGCTACTGATTTTGGCAGGAACAACACTTCACAGAAGTCTACAAATTTAATCATTTGATACTTGGCCAACATGTTATTGACAAAATAAATTCTGTTGTTATATCTCTAGCCTTTCTTGGTGTTGCAATTTGGGTGGCCAGCAGTGTATAATTTTTTATTACTTGTGGCAACAGTTAAAAAATAATACGTCACTTCCGTCACACAAAAGTTTGCGGATCAGAACCTAGTACCTGGGGACCGAGCCCGCTCGGTTAAAAAAAAAAGAGGTTTGTAAACTCGTGTTTCTTTTAAAATGCGAAGTACTTATTTAGATAAACTTGAAAAGCATTTTTAAGCCTTTGGTTGCAATTACGCATTTAAAACAGCCGTAATTTGTTTTAAAAAGCACAACCATATTGAACATTTTGAAGCAAAAATGGGGCACCGGTGTCCCACTGAACGAAACACCGATTTCCCATGAATATGTTACCTTTTACGCAGAAAGGGACACCACTGTTCTGTGCTGTATTACATAACCAGAAAATTATTAAAATGCTAAATATAATATTTTCCCCTTATTTTACCGTAAATTAATGCAGAGTAATGAACAAAGTATGAAAAATACGTTGATAAAAATTCTGCGTCAAAGGGTTAATCCATGCTCACCGTAAAATCACACCCAATTTCATTTCATTTGGCGCCGAAGGCGCAGGAGGGGTTGATGAGAATATATGCAGAGTCCCTGTTCTCCAACGCATTTAGTCCAGTTGGTTTTGACTTTCACTTCACTTGACACTCCAAGGTTCCCCCCGTACATACCACAACTCGTGGTTTAACCGGGATGGGGCCTTGAAGAGCGCTTTGTTCAGTTTTGAACAGACCCAAGGGCCGAGCAGACCCTTGGCCCAGCATCCCCCTGAGGTATCGTTTCACTTGAAGGATTTTAATGTCCCCCAGCCACCATTTATGAAGACTGTGGATCTTTGATCAGCTGGGCTTCCTCTATATGATCGGCCCGGGACCCTCCGGTTACGAGTCCGACGACTTACCGATCGGACGAAAAAAAATTCAAAACTTTATCTAAATACAAAATTTTATCAAAATCGTTTGAGCCGTTTTCGAGATCCGAAATATATGTATACAAGAATTGCTCGTCTAAAGATATTAGATGTAATTTTGTTTCGAAACTTAATATTTTAAGAATGGGTTTCATATTTATTGATTTTTTACCTGAAATATCTTACTAAACACTCTTGAGGAGGAAAAAAAGTATTTTAAAACTAACTATAACATTTTTATACTCAATTTTGAAATCGCACTTGAAAAGAAAAGTAATCTGATTTTTATATACTGTAAGTTACCATAAAATTCAATAGATGTCTATAGAAATAAATATATAAATATATATACAAGAATTGCTCGTTTAAAGATATTAGATCATATAGCATAAGCAGCTTCACTCCTTAAAAAAAAAGGGGGGGGGGGAATAAAGTCCCTTGAAAATTATACTATAAACGCTAGGCGAATGAAGTGACTTTGCGAACAGAATTGAAGACTCACACACAAACACACACACACACACACATATGTATATTACACAATGAAATCTGTTTTATTAAAAAACTTCGTGAAACAAAATTTCATTAACAAGCTTTTCATTTTTTTTGAATTGGTACATAAAGTGAACTTATATATGTTTCTTTTTTTGAAATGTGCTTTAACCATTCAAACGTTAGATTTTCATAAGGTTTATAGAATCTTCCAAAAGAATGTGTTCCACTAAAATGCCATAGACTCTGAAGCATTTCAAAATGAGCGATTCAGAAATAAATTAGCATTTCTCTTGGTAATTAAAAGAAGCCGTTATAAAATCAAATTATACTTTTCTAACTATGAAAGAAAATTTTTAAGAAAAGAATTTTTTTCTCTCGTTAATTATTCAAATTTAGACACATGAAAGGAAAAGAATTTTTCTTTTCAGTTTGGAGTTTTAAAAGGTACCTTTACTACTGAAAATACAAGTATCATTTAAATATTAAACAACATTAATGTAATGAGTAATACATCAAGCAGAAAGAAATTTACAAAGAAACTATTCATTGAAAAATGTAGCTTATCGTGAAAAAATTATTTTATATTATTTTCTTCTTACGAACTTGGTGCAAAAGCATTTAGTTCCTAAAAAACTAAAAGTTGAGCATTTAGATTTTTCAATTAAAGATGATACATATAAATAAATTTAAAAAATGCGGAATTTAAATAAAAAAATATATCAAAAAAAGTTGCAAGACATTGTTTATGCTTCCCAATCGTTCCTACAGTTTCAAAAGTTGCAAAAGTCATTTTTTTGTGAAGTTTGAAAGCTTGCTTTTTATGATTGTACATTGTACATTTAACAAATTGAGTTCCTTTTCTGGTTAATAAGAGCAGTTTGAGAAAGAGAAATAGTTTTTGTCAACTTTGTTTTGCTCTAATTTTCTATGTGTGAATTGTGCAGGATCACTTACTATATATGTCTCGTTCGTTTTAGAAACGTCATATCTAAAAGTATTGCACGTTGCATGAAAATAACGACAAGTTTATTAAGATTTGAAATTGGGCTAACCAGGTACTGATACAAGAGCAGTATACTTTTAAAATGGCGACAAAACAAGAAAAGTGGTTCTTTATTTGTGTGAGAGGACTCAAAACGCAGATAAAAAGAATCGATATTCTTGTTTTGCCTTGATTTGAAAAATAATGCACTCATATTAACACCTTATTAACACAATTTTATGCTCCGGTAACTTCCAGTGTCGTCCTGTTAATGTTATGGTTCGTCATTATTGTCACATGGATGCTGCTATTGAGCTCTCTCAACGCTTCTGTTAGTGGGGCTCCTTAAACAAGGTCATTAATATGCACCCCCCCCCCCCCAAACACCACAAGAATAGATAATCAAAATGCGTATTGTAACAAACTAAAAGAATTTCGTTTCATGTTTAGTCGCCATTTTAAAAATACTTCCTACGTATTAATGCGTAATTAACACAATTCCATATCTTGGAAGAGTTTGTGGTTATTTTCATCCATTACTCATCGTTTTACGTGCACTTCTTTCGGGTATGCAGCAGTTTCGGAAATAAAGCATTTAGAGTAACTCTGTACATGTTTTTAAATTAGTATCATAAGGCTTTTATTGTGCCCTCAATATTGTTTCAAGCAATTTTAGTAAGCTAAGTAAAAGGTATACGTTGAGGAGAAGACGTTGAGGTACACAGAGGCCAACACGAAATGGGGCCTTAAAAAAAAGTAAATTTGTCCTTGTTAAAATATTGAAAATGCGATCATACGCGACAAAACGTAGCACACAGATCCTGAAAATCTCACTGATGAAAAATTTGTTCTGCTACCCCACGAACGGGAGGGGGGGGGATTTACATCGAGGACTTTTCCTCAATTCTGCTTCATATATCAGCGGAAAGTGCAACGAATTCAGATTAGGTGGAGGTTACAAAACTGAGTCCAGCACATCAATGCCAGTAAAATTCGCATACCTGCTTATTCGCTAAGTCTTTTACTCATATCAGAGCAGTCCTAAAACATTGATTGCCGAAAACTCAATATAGTGGTTAGACTTTATTATCAATCCTTTTTTTTTTCAAGACTAAATTTCAGATTTCAACCCACTAATCAAAAATTTCTATCAGTGTTGAGTTGAATACGGTAGTTAATTTTTAATGCCTTAAAATTTTGGGAATCATTTGAAATATTAAACGGGGAATCGTTGACTAAGTGTTTCCGTACAAATTAATAAATTACTATGATATGTGATTAAAAAAATCCATTTAATATTAGGAATTAATGTCAAATATTTTAGTATCTAGTGCTAGACTGCAATGTTGCATTAAAGTTTTGAGTCACACTATTTATTTCGTAACTTTTCTTTTGGAAGGAAATATGTAATTCATACAAATTTAATTTATTCGAAATTATTCATTATGCTTCAGAAACGTTTGTAAACAAGTAAAATACACTTTGCATATGCTGATTCCCTTTAAAGCCTTCTTCTTCAGATTTAATAAGATTTTCCATTTCTATAAACACGTTTCAGTACGATAGTTTAAGATTTAATGCTTTGTTTCAGTCTGTTTTTTTAAGCAAAACTAGAAAGAAGAAGAAGAAAAAAAAGCCTGGTGACATGTTTCGGCTTTAAATTTGAATAATTAACTGGAGGGAAAATTTTTTGCTTGAAACATTTCTTTTACCGTCGAATAAGTGTCATTTCATTTTAAAACAGTTTTTTCAGCTTTTTGTTCTGAATACCATTGCAACTTGGCTTTAAATTTTTTTTTTCTTCATTTTGGTTTTGTTTTTAACTTATGGATTGTTGTCATGTTGTTATAGGAATTTTTCCCCTTAATGATAATTATCATGTTAAATTGTTTTTATGTAAGAAAAGTACCTTAATTAGTTTAATAAATATTTTAAAAAGAGCACCATGCATTCTTTTACAGTCATTTTAAATTAATTTAAATATTTTAATTAAGGATTATTTATTGCATGTTTTCAGTTTCAAATCAAGTCTGAAATCTTCTTCAAAAATTTCCGACTCGTAGTTTGACAATTATGTTACATAAAATTCAATTATTTTGTAATGTTTGTTTTTGTACTGTGTGCTTCATAAAAAATGAGTAAGCGTAAGGGCCCTGCTCCACATTGACGTAAAGCAGAAAAATAAAGCAGAAACGTACAATGGATTAAATGGTGTTCCTATGCAAAGTACCCGGATTTTCGGTTTCTGCCTTCGGTTGCGTTTTAAGCTGATGTGGAGCAGGTCCCCAAGAGTTGCTTTTACTAGCCGTATTGAAAGGCAGTTTAGCTCGTTTACAGAAATTGTGGAAACTGTTAGAATACAAATGAATATAATTGAGAGTTTTCTGACTGGAATATTCCAGTAATGAAGAAAAATAAAGCGTTTGACTTGCTTTGTCTTATTTGAACAGGACAAACTTGGTTAATTTAGTAAAATTTACGTTTTTATAATCAACCAATGACTGGCTTAAGTGAAAAATACTGTATTTCATGCAATTCGAAAAAGGTTTATAACAGATTGCATGAAAAAAAAAGACTCTTTCAACAACTTGTTTTGGAAAAGGTGTACCAAAATTATGAAACAAAGTTAGTACTGAAGAAAAAAACACTTAAGTTAGTGCAAGAGTATGTTTAATTGTAGTTTTTGTGCAAGTTTGTTATTTTTAATCACCATTTAAATATTATCCTTAGACAAATTTCATATTTTTAAAAAATATACTTGCCTTGCACAAAATAAAAACTAACACAGTGAATGACAAAGTTATATGCTTTAAAGTAAGTAAAAAATTACTCAGGAATCATACTGAAAAGAATTTCATTGAAATAACTCTTTCTGGTCGGATAACTAAAGTTAATTAAAAAATATCGATTTTTTTCATCGACATTCCTGCCCTTTTTTTTTTGGACGAATAATTTCTCATTTTTTTAAATTTTTTATTTTAGGTAGTATAGTGGAGATTAGGCAAATTCCATGGACATGAAACAATTCAATGTCGCATTATTGCTAACGTGTTTAAATTTAAACTGTTTAGATGTTTCATGGTGGATAATTCTCGCTTCTGCAATTGCTTTACGAATGAAGTCACAATTTAGCAGAATGATTTAATTTAAAATATCGGTAAATTGAATGTTTCTACGATTTGTTTAATTCAACGTGTGCATTGTTAACTTACTCAGCAAACGAAAAAAGGCTACAGTGAGCATAAGGTAATTTAATTCTAACTTCGTAGAAACACGATCATCGACGTTAAAAAAGCAAATTTGCACACGCTGGATGAAACATGCAGATGCGTATGTTTAAAATAGGCGTGGGGAGGGTTGAACACGAAAATGCACTAATTCCCAAATAACATGTTTCATTATTTTTTTTTATTAGTTTTTTTTTTTTTTCAGTTCAACCATACTTTAGAAGAAATCATTTTCATGGTTTTCCTTTGATTCGAGGTTGTAAGCGGAACATTTTTCAGTGGATATATTATTGGGGGCTGTCTTGTTCTTCTTCCCCAAGAGCGAAAAATCCCCTCTCAAATGTTATGGACTCCATTGAGGAACGAGCTCCCCCCCCCCCGTCAAAAGAGACAAAGTATTCCCATAACAACATCCATGGAAATTTACATAGAGTAGTCTACGCAATGACCTCCCATGGGCATTCATTTGTTATGTGTTATATATGGAAAGAAATCTAAACAAAGAGACGGTGTCTATAATTTTTTGCAAATATTTCTCTTTTAATGGCGGTGTCTATAGTTTTACTTTTACCCCAAAGCTGTTAATTTATTTATTTCAATTTTTCAGGGTTTTTTCCAATTTCATACAATTCTTTGTCTCAAAAGCAAGTATAAATAAGAAGTGAGTAAATATTAGGAACAAGAGAGAATTTCTGCGGTAGGAGTATCCCATCAACATTTATAAACAGGTTTATAAATTCTGCCTTATGACGGAAATACTAAACGAGAAAATTAACGTACTGTCTGTCCGTGAAAGCCGCGCCTAGCACTCGCGAACAGTTCCACTTAAAAAAGGACAGATGTGTTGTGGGTTTAATTGAATTTCCAAAGTTTTCCATTTAAAACTTGCTTTTGAAATATCTTACGTTCAACTAAACATATTCAACTAAACTATATATTTGAAATTAGCATCGTTCCACGTTGTTTGATACGGTTCAAAATGCTTTTTATCATTCTTCCACTTTTTGTTATCTTACCTAACACCCTTATTTTGGTAAGATCAGAGAAGATCTGACGCATGCGTAAATGCGCGGAAGGTTTTCAGCGTAATAAAACACAAATACTAATAAGATTTCAGATATGCGTTTATGAGGTAAAAGGAACCTATATAACAGGGTATGTAAAGTAAAGCTTTCAAAGTACTCGGGATACTCATTCCAAAGTTTATATCTTTATACAATGGTTAGGATTTTTTTGTAGCGCTGAAGCACGTGTCTGGAATTTCATGCTATTTGTGTATTTATTTACATTGATTTATTTATTAAACGTTTTAGGTTCATCAAATTTACAAATCAATCAAATTTTCGCTAGTAAATTTTCTTTAAAATTGAAACCTGCTGCAAAACTGTTTGGTAATACTGTCGTCCCGCTTAATTGGGTAACGGATAAACGAATATCCCGCTTATACGAATAAAACATCCCGGAACCAATGCCATAGATACAATGTTAAAGATCCCCGCTTAATCAAATACCCAGCTTAATCAAATAATATTTCTTGGAACCGACAGTATTCGTTTAAGCGCGGCCGACAGTATTTCTTATTTAAAAAAATATACATATAACGGTAGAAATGACATTTGTAGGCAGAATTTTTTTTTGTTGCAATTTATTCTTATCACGCAGTCGTACGACAAATTTTTCAGAAAGCTTAGATAAAGCCTTGCATACATTTAATGTATACTGGGCTTTTAAAAGTTTTAAAATCTTTCATTTGCTATGAAAAATAATAACTACTGACTTTAGCTCTTTTTAGCTTCAAACGGCGCTTTTAGTTTTCGTTAATGCAAAAAATGTATTAATTTAAACTCATTATGACATAAAATTGTGAGCAATTTAGGCTGAACTGTTTTAATTAAGCTAGCAAGAGGTAATAAAACATAAATTCGCTAAAGAGTATTTTCCATATCTCCTATATCTACTACTGCTCTATGAGCATCTGCATGTCCCTAAAAATCTGGACACAGGTGTTGATCAATGTACCAATTGATCAGCTATTCTAAAATACATTAAAAATAAATATTTTTTGAGGGGATTTGCGCAAGTAATCTTCTCCTCCCTTTCCACTTCCCTCCTACTTTCGCAAGTACTCCATTGTGAGCATTCTCTCTCACCCCCTCTCGCGGAATAAGTTAAGAAATTACTGTTTGATCTTAGGTAAAACCTTCCACGCATTTATGCATGCGTTAGGTCTTCTCTGATCTTACCAAAATGGGGTGATAGGTAAGATAACAATAAGGGGAGGAATAATAAGAAGCATTTTGAGCCGTATCAGACAACATGGAACGATGCTAATTTCAAATACATATTTAATTTGAATGTCAAAAAGGATAGCAAAAATACAAATTTTAAATAGAAAACTTCGGAAAGTTCCCACTTACAACCCATCACCCCCTTTTTAAGTGGAACGGCTCGCGAGTACTAGGCGCGGTTTTCACGGACAGACACTATTTTCCTTTTTCTCCATCTAGGTAAGAGAAAAGTGCATTTGCGTTGAGTCTTTTGGTCTCAATATTTTAACTTTTTTTATTAACTTTTTGATAAAAAACAAGAAAACATTTTTTAAAGGATTTTTTTTTGAATCTGAACAAAATAAAGGGAGGATAAAATAAACACACAAGGTATTTGGTAATGAAATCTATCAATTTTTAAGCATATAAAAAGTGGCATATTTCATTCAAAAGTATATAGAAACGTTTAAAAATTTTATTTTAAATTTATGTTGTATTTCTTAATCTCTAATTTTCATGAAACTTCTTGCAACAAGTAATACTGATTTGATAATAAAATTTAATTTTTTTTCATGGCATATGACTTCAAGTGTATCCATCGTACAAAATTAAAAAAAAATAAAGAAGGTTATCTTTAAATACGCATAAAAACATTTGAATTTTATATATACCGTAAAATGGGGTTAATCGGAACACTTTTTAGCTTTGATTGTAAAAAAAGCAGTTAAAAGATTTTTTTTTAATTTGATTTTTTGGGTAAAAACTTCGGTCTTGCTTTACTTTTGATATTCCAAGCAAAGACAAAAGATTTTGAGCAATTATTATTAAAATATATAGCAAATTATGGGTGTTCCGAATCACCCCGCTGATAGGGGTCAATCGGAACACTTGTTAAAATTTTTATTTTTTTCAATTTAATCTCTAATAGGTCTCACAAACATGAGTAATATTGATGGGGGAGAATAAGAACAGATAATTACTGTCAAATAAATGTATAATTTCAGTACCAGTAAACGTTTATAGTTTGTGAAAATTCAAAATAATTTTGAACTTATGAAAAATGAAAAGTAATTTTAAGAAAAGCTTTTGAATTGAAATGCAAAGATTTAACATGAATGGAAGTCACTCATGTCGTCCACAAATATGTACTTGTCCTTAAAACTAGCAATTGTGACTTGGCTTAAGTTTTTTCATAACATCTCCTGGGATGAACTCTGCCTTTTCTTTAGTTTTTTGAAATTTCTGGGTTTCGGGGATTGTCCTGAAAGATTTTTTCGCTTATTCATCACTGTCTGTGTGCTGGACGTTTACTACATAAAGTCTATGTGACTTTCTCCCTTTTATTTTAAGTAAAAAAAAAGTCTCCTGGAGAAAAAATCTTTTGAAATCTGTAACTTTTGTCATTCTAAGATCTAGTTGCTCACGAGAAGGGATAAACAGTAATAAAACCTTGTCCTTGTCTTGATTAGAAGAATTGGGGTTAGAATCTTGATTTTTCAAACAGTTTCCTTCAAATAAGTTTGAATTGAAACAACAGAACTAAGTGTTCCGATTCACCCCGGAAATCTTTTTTCTATGCCATTTTTCAGAATTCTTCATTTTTATGACACAATTTATAAAAAATGTAAATTCTAATGCGGTATTCTGTTGTTCAGATACATGTATAATTGAAACATACCACTCTTAGTTTTTAAATATAAGAAGGTTTGATCTTGCATATGAAGTTTTGCAGTCTATGGAAATGTGATGTTTTCTAGCGTTCCACGTGCAGCCCTCCTTAGAAGCCAATAGCGTTGCCAGATTGACAAAAGTAATTTTTTCCTACTCCTTATGATCTTACCTTACTAAGAAAAAAATTCATGGTGAAAAATACCCAATAGTTTATTTATGAAGAATTTCGTTGTACGGTCGGGAAGTTTTGTTCCGATTGACCCCGCTGTTCCTATACACCCCATTTTACGGTACGTGTGCCATAAACTGCCGAACCTAGAGAAATGAAAAGAAAAAAATCAAACACAACGGCTGTTTTTTTCTCTCTCCCAAAGAGATTTGCATTTGAACTTTTAGTAAATTAATTTTATTCTCGGAAACTATAGAAGCATTTATTTGTCTTTAATACGTTATGCACTAAATAGAGACAGAAAAAATATAGATAGATAGAGAGATAAAGCAATTGAATTAAATCTGAGTTTTTAGTAAAAGTATCTGCTCTTACCCGGAAGAAAACAATTTCCTGTTTCAGGAATCGCAAGTTTTGGGCTAACTTTCGATTAAAAGCATTTTATAAGGAATTTAACAAAAAGTACTCCCTCCAAAAGTTATATTGAACACACTTCTTGTGCAATGAGTTAATATAGTTTTTTGAAGAAAAATCGCTTGAATACTGATTATGTTAGTAGGGGAAGGGTGGGCATAGCGGCCACCCTAAGGAACATCTATTTTTTTCCTCACCTTAACTTTATTGAAACATTTTATAAATCCCTTCAACATTTAGTATGGTTTCTTAGGCATGATTAAAAATATTAACAACTAGATTTTTAAACTTTATTTGTACAAAATTTTTACTTTACCAAAAGCTGTCAAAGTGGCCACTAGGTAGAGCAAAGTGGCCAAAAGTGGGACTGCCAAAATAGATTTAGATAGTATGAAAAAAAAAGAAACGCATTTAGTTTCAGAACTCAGAACACTTGTATTAGGGTTTTAAACAAAAATAGCCATTACTAAAAGTATGTGAAGTTGTGAAATCACTGGTATTTACATAAATCACAAATAAACTCATCGTCCTCCTCTTCGGCTCCTGTGCAGGCTTCGTGAGCCCATTTGAGGCAATCAGAACATCTAATCCAGCCTTCGTTGTCCTTAGATTTTGAGTAACAATCACCACAGAAAAAACAATCGACGTCGCTGACGTGGCCTTCGGCTATGGCCACTTTGCTCTCTAGCGCGCCATTTTCGAAGGAACAATATTTCACGTACAACCCGTTGTTGTATCTACCGATAAGACATATGAATTCAAAGCTAGAAACATGGTGTTTTGCACCATTGACCTAAAATTTACTTCACCTAGTCCTACAATAAACTGAAGTGAAACATGTGATGCACTTACCTAAGATCGGAGGGTCGCGAAAAAGTGAAAAATTTGCGATATCTCCGTGAATTTGGGTCTGAGCGGCACCAAACTATAACATAACAACAACGGCGGCCGGGCGAGTAGTTGAGTCTATTGCCGTTAGGCTGCAGAGCTATATAGGGAGGAAAACTTTAAGTGGCCACTTTGCCCGCAGTGGCCACTATGCCCACCCTTCCCCTATTTTCAAAACATGCATAATTGCGCCTCAGAGCAACAGTAAGACATCTAAGCACAAATATAACAATAAGATATCCTACTGCTGATTGGAAGGACAGTATGTATGAACTCCTAATTCTAAAACGATAGCTGCATTGAAAAGAACATTTTTTAATTTAACGACAAACATATTTCCAATTTTCATATTAAATCATAAAGCGAGCATATACTTTACACTATTTTTAGTTGGTTGATTTTAGTTCTCGTTTCTTAATTCATTCATTATACAATTTTTTCATTTACTCTCTTTCAATATCCATAACTACATTTCAATTATGAAATTTAAAAATGAATAAATGAATAAATAATTAACATAAAACTTATAAAGAGTCGACGTTTGCAGAGTTTCTGGACAAGAAAATAAAAGATAACACAATTTTGGGAAAAATCTTGTTTCACAGCATCATATTAAAACAATGATGATGTCTACACAGTTGTTTGGAAATGCACTGGACTATCATGTACTGTTTATGTTGTTTATAGTTGAGGCAACCCCTGGAAGTATCGTAATGTTGTGTTTAGCATCTGCGTAACCTTAATAATTGTGCTGAGTTACGTTTGTCCCAAATATATTCTTTATTCACCAATAGTTTAATCTCCAAACACACCAAAAATAGGATAGTAATACAGCTTGTTTAACTTTACCTCATGTATCTATGTAAGCTTGTCCGAAACAACTATTTCTTTTATATACAAAAATTTATGGTACATAATTTAAATGTCATTACATATATACTAAATTATATTCAATTATTTATTTAGTAAAAGTTGTCAGAAAACCTCCTAAAAATGATATATGATTTCCTATTCGCACAATTAACCGGTTGATTACGCAGTTAATGTTAGTGTTATTAATCAATCATATTAACCTTCATTTAAATCAGTGATTTTCATGCTTTGGTTTTAAATTAAAAGCTTCTGTATTGTTTAGTTGCTTTTTCTTGATTTACTAAAACAGTGAAGGATAGAAAAAAAAGAAAAGAGTTCGCGACTAATAAATCTTGATCTCACTGGTGGAGTACAAACGGTCTAGGAGCAGACAGCTCTGCTTTTTCCCAAATGATCATGAAACTGATTTCCATGACTACACCGTTGTCGTGGTGTCCTCGTTAGAAGTCATTAAGACGAGTTAGTTGATAAGCCAATTAGTTGACTAATTGTTTGCGGTTTTGAAATGTATTAGTGACAATACTTGAAATCACGAAAGTTACAAGAAGTTACACGAAAGTTACTCTAAGATTGTATGCTCATAAAAGTTGAGCACTGAATCAGTTGGGCATTTACAGTTGGACACAAACTTTTTGGGAACCAGGGTTGATTCTCAGTACACCAAACACAATTCCGAATTTTTACGTATGAGCACGCACGCACTCGTATATTTCATGAGAAAGCACATGTGGAATCATTAAAAAGTAAAAGGGGGAGGGGGTTGCAAATGATATTGAAAAATTAAATAACATTGATGAATAATAACAAAAGAAATGTTAACATATTTAAACAAAAGGACAGTGAAAAAGATTACTACCATACACATTCAAATCCTTGTTCAACGAATAAAAATACAACGAAATATCAGTTCCAACGAAGTAAATTTTTGGTCCCATTTTAATTTTTATTACGTGGCTACAGTTCCATTACAACGAAATTTTCGCTAAATCGAACAAAATCTACGGAATCTTGAAGTTTGGGATTTACTGTATGAAATATTGCAATAAGGGAAACATTGAGGCGAGTGAGATTCATTAAATTGAGCGAGAGGTAACAAGAAATGTGATATCATACAGTTTGGTTGAAAAAATAAACCCTTTTTTACCACAATGGCTTTAGAAAATTAAAGTGTCACTTGTGATAAGGAGAGGGATGAAGTATGATACTTTGTTACAAGGGAGAGGGTGTTAAAAATGTTGAAAATAAGTGGCAGTATTAATGGATAGAACATAAGGTCTTCTAATTTTATGAATATTCGGAAAATTTTTGCCGAATAAGGATATTTTTAGGAAATCATAGTGACCTCTCGTCGAGGCGCTCCTGCAGATAAAGCAGTAAAAGAAGAGTTTAACTTTTTGTTTCCACTTTTATAGCTGTAGATGAGTAATAGTTCTCCCCATTGAACACTCATAAAAATTTGCTACAACTGAACTATTCCTATGTGGAGTTTGGAAAAAAGGGAATATGTGTTCTGCTATAACTTTGTACTTTGCTAGTTCGGGGTAAAAATTGTTTTGCCTGTGCAATTGCACAAGCAAAACAGTTTTAGTAGTTGTATTACAGCCAAGTGCATCGAGTACCAATGTATTGATACTCGCCATCCAAAGATTGGGCAGTTCTTAATGAAATGTAACTTCTTAGAAGGATACCACCCATTGATGCAACTTCACTTTTTAAATGCAAAATCTAGTAAGTCTGCACTGTTAAGACATTTCAAACTATATCGCAACCTATTTAATTATACCACAATATTAAATTTACTCATTTAGATGTGACACAATGAAGATTAAGAAATTTATTATAATGCTGCTCGGATAGTTTTAAAGGAAACATAACTTCGCCTGTTAGCTTTATCATTTTGAACTGTTGAATTTTATGTTTGTGGAATCTTCAGTGTAATTAGCTAACTTTCTCGTTAAAGTTAAAAATAAATAAATGTATCACGAGAAATAAATAAATACCTTTATACTAAAAAAATGAACGTTACGAAAACATAAATTTGTCAAATTATGCACTGTCTATATATTTTTTATAACACTGTCCATTTTTTTAATAAATACCAGTTAACTCACACACAAACATTATACAAAGATGAATTTCTCATAAAAGTTAGCATCTAAAGCAATGGTTAGTACGAACTTCAATGAGAAAGGAGTGACTGTCTGTCTAACCTTCCCCCTTACCCTAATAATATTTGAGGGAATAATCCAATTTTGACTTGAAGAGAAATACATCATCGGATTGGTTTCGAATTAAACTTCAGAGAAAAGAGCTTTTGACATAAAAAACTAGTGCGGAAAGAAAAAAAAATGTACTTAGTTGCTTTAATAGTAATATTTAAACTATTCAACAAATTTTAAAATTAAGGTCTATGGGAGACATTAAAAGTGACATTTTAGATAGCCACCCAACAGCACAAAAATTATACATTGGCACCAGACAAAATAGTCCAAGAATACCAAATATTATTTTAGCTCTTTATCTCAAAAAATAGGAAAAGGTAACTTCCAAACACGGAACTCGTTTCCCCATGGATTTAACATTGAGGAAAGTTGAAAACAGATTGATTGAAACTAAATGAAATGAAATGAAACTACTTCGTTTTTATGTATTAGTGCAACAGCAAGCAATTAATGTCTGGAAATGTTTTGTTTTTATATGAACGCTGCAATAGAATTTAATTTTATAAAAATTCAACCTTTTATTTTTTGCTTTTGCCAATGATTAAATTCGGAATCTTTAGGTAAAAAGTCGGTTCAAAAAAGGCGTAAAGCAAAAATAAAACCTTCATCCAACAAGCTAAATGAAAATCAAACATTTCATTTTATTTATGAACCTGTTTACATTTAACAAAATTATTTTTATTGTTGTGCTTTTGGCTCAGTTTAGCTGGCAATTCGGAGTGTGCTGCTTCACTTTCCCCAACAGTACCTTAAGTTGATGTGAAGTCCGACTTCCGCAGTACACACATCCCAAGTAGCACACTTCGTTTTTTAAAGGTTATAAAATGGTTATTAACATTGCAACAACCGCTTAAAAAAAACGTTTAAAGGTTGTTTGTGCTACCTGGGATGCCATAAAGACCCATTTATAGGGTAGGTAACCATTCACAGCACAACTACATATTCATAGAAAGAAATATTAAGGACAGAAGAGAGACAGAGACAGAAGGTTCACCCATGCCAAAGCTGGGATTCAAACCCGAAACCTCCTCATCCGCAGTCAGACTTCTCTGAAGCAGAAAATAGTTTTTAAAAGCACAAAAAGAAAAAGAAGGGAAGTTTAATCTGGCATACATTTAATTATGTTTCGATGCGTTTTAGTTCGTCAATTCTCGCTTTGCTCGGAAATTTAAAAATGAAGCCTTTCTATAGCAAAATAAGCTTGACCTTACTTAGTGCTAAAATGTATTCGTAAAATGAAATAAATCCTCAGGCATGCAATTCAATTTCATTAAACGCAACAATTTGTTAGCGAACACCATCTAAATCATTGTTGCTCTAAAATGAGAAAAGAATTAATTACTCTTACAAATGAAAGTTAATGTTTTAGAAGGCCACGCATTCGCAAATCCAGACAATTTCCTCCCTTTGCAAACAGTGACGCTCATACTCACAACACATAATTAACAAAACTAATGATTGCCCTTACGATGCTTCTTAAAAGAAGGATACCGTAGCTGTACGCAGTCACACGAATAAATTTGAGCGGAAAATTATTAATTATGCTTTTAATCTTGTTGCCGTTACAAGGTAACTAAAGAGAAAAGTAATAGATATTTGCGTTCAGTAATAGCATTAGGCGTATTATAAACATAGATGATATACTTGCAGTGGGAGAGGGAGTTAAAAGAAAAATGATCTATATTAATTTTTAGTCTTTAGAAGTTATTTTGAGGGTTAAGTCATATGTATTATAAGAGGTGTGTGTACCACATGAAAAGGGCTTCAACCCTTTAAGGAATAAAGGACTTACTGTCTGATTTTCTTAGGTAAAACCTTCCGCACGTTTACGCATGTGTCAGGTTTTCACTGATCGTACCAAAACAAGGGTTCTAGGTAAGATAACAATAAGGGGAATTATTATAAGAAGCATTTTGAGTCGCATCAAACCAGTGGTTGGAAAAACTACATTTTTTTTGTAGCGAACTACGAACTTTGTTATAAATGTAGTTAACTACAACTACTTTTTAAAAAATCCATATAAGTAAAACAGAGAATATATATATATATATATATATATATATATATATATATATATATATATATATATATATATATATATATATATATATATATATATATATATATGTGTGTGTGTGTGTGTGTGTATGTATGTGTGTGTACCTTATACAAACCCACAGTTTACGTCGGATCTGGACGAAATTTGACAGGGAGATACTTGGGCACCCGGGAAGGGTCATAGGGTGGTTTTTGAAGGGGGAAAAAAGGACCGATCCGTTCGAATTTTGAAGGACTTCAAAATGGCTCTATCTAACGAAATACTTATCGGATCTTCTCGATCTTGGTCTCAATCGGAAGAACGAAAAACATACATTTTAGGAAAGTTTCTTTTCTACGGTTTTCAAAACCACTAATCGATATCTTCACCCGGAAAAAAATATATGGGCTTTTAAAAGAAAGCGGAATTTAATCTACTTATATTAAAAACTGAGAATCTTTCTAACTATCTTTCTATCTTTCTTTCTATCTTTCTTTCTATCTTTCTATGTCACGCTTCTTTCTCCTGAACGCCAATGAACTGAAAGTCGAACCAGGTACCGATAGATAGGTAATTTTTCGGGCTTTATTAGTTTCAATCTATATCATTATACGATTTTAATTAGCGAAGATATCAATTAATAAGTAGTCAAATTTAAAGCGATTAAGCCTAATAAATGATTAAACTTCCAAGACATTTTTTCTTACCGTTGCCATTTTGAATTAAAATGTTAATTAAATTATTGAACTATTTAAAATTCCAAGATATTTATTTCTTTCCGTTGCGATTTTAAATTAAAACGTTAATTAAATTGAACTTTTTAAAATGAAAGAGTGTTATTTTTTTCCATTGTCATTTTAAATACGTGTTATAACAAAGTTCTAACAATTGTTTTTATTCTAATTATTAATGACATATTTTTCTCAGGTACCATTTTGAAAATGTGTTTTTAAATAAAATTGCAATTGCTGTTTTTAGAAGGGACTTTTTCTGGCTGCGATCCATAAGTAGTCAAATTTAAAGCGATTAAGCCTAATTAATGATTAAACTTCCAAGACATTTTTTCTTACCGTTGCCATTTTGAATTAAAACGTTAATTAAATTATTGAACTATTTAAAATTCCAAGATATTTATTTCTTTCCGTTGCGATTTTGAATTAAAACGTTAATTAAGTTGAACTTTTTAAAATGAAAGAGTGTTATTTTTTTCATTGTCATTTTGAATACGTGTTATAACAAAGTTCTAACAATTGTTTTTATTCTAATTATTAATGACATATTTTTCTCAGGTACCATTTTGAAAATGTGTTTTTAAATAAAATTGCAATTGCTGTTTTTAGAAGGGACTTTTTCTGGCTGCGATCCATAAGTAGTCAAATTTAAAGCGATTAAGCCTAATTAATGATTAAACTTCCAAGACATTTTTTTTTACCGTTGCCATTTTGAATTAAAACGTTAATTAAATTATTGAACTATTTAAAATTCCAAGATATTTATTTCTTTCCGTTGCGATTTTGAATTAAAACGTTAATTAAGTTGAACTTTTTAAAATGAAAGAGTGTTATTTTTTTCATTGTCATTTTGAATACGTGTTATAACAAAGTTCTAACAATTGTTTTTATTCTAATTATTAATGACATATTTTTTCTCAGGTACCATTTTGAAAATGTGTTTTTAAATAAAATTGCAATTGCTGTTTTTAGAAGGGACTTTTTCTGGCTTCGATCCAAATATTAAAAGAACTTTTTCGTTTAGAATTTTGCAATTAATTTTACCGGAAGAAAGCGGTTTGGAAATAATTGTTTTTGGAAAGGAATTTTATTTGTAATTTAGGGAGAGTGCTAAGTATGCGCTACTTGACATCGTCTTTACTTTTTGAGGAAGCATGTGCAAATAATTCGATTGATTCTTTGATACAGGAAAGCTTTTTAGCGAGCCGCTTTAGCGGGGAGTAGTTTATTAAACTTTTCCTTGGTACTTTAAAGGCGAGCCGCCTTGACGGCGAGTAAACTGTTTAAACTTTCCTCATTTCTTTAAAGGCGAGCCGCCTTGGTGGCGAGTAGTTTTCTCAAACTGCCTTCACTACATTACAGCCCGTGCAACGCCGGGCTACGCAGCTAGTTTTTAATTGAAAATCGACGATCGTCTGCGCGTGAAAAAAATCGCATTAATGATTTCTATCTGTTGCTATTTTGACTTGAGTGCTGCAAAAATAAAATTCTTAAATTGCTTTTGCCATTAGTGCTAGAGAATAATCATTTTTTTCCGCAGCCAGTTTCAAAAGAATTGTAACCCTAAACCTTCATTTTATTTTCCCAATCAGTTCTGGCTAAAGAAATTCGAGGAGGAGGGATGAATTATAATAATCAGCGTAAAACATGCAGTAAATTGAAAGATCATCAGGTAATAAAAATATCGTCTGCCCTTGTTAAAGTAATTGAAAACGTGTGTAAAAAGAAAAAAAAAAGATCAAAAACATTTTAAATTAAGATTTGCTGTTTTTTATTTTTTACTAGCGGTACCCGCACGGCTTTGCCCGTGGTATAAAATTAAAAGTTCATTTGTAAAAAAATGATATAGCGGAAAAAATACTCTATTTTAGTTATAATTCAACTATAATTCCTTCAAAGTATGATATAAAAATTTGGTATGGACCCTACACTACTTCCTTTTACGTGTAAATTTCTTAGTAGATGCCTTAAGTGCTAAAATAGTGCTTGAAGTGAGCAAGATAACAATTCAAACATTTGCATCCCTAGTTTGCCACGAAACAATGCAAAAAAATGTTTTACAATGATTGATCTCCTAAATATCGCCGATTTTAACATCATTCAGTAGATTTTTCGCAAAATATCGCCAATAGCGCCAAATTGAACCCCCCCCCCAAAAATTTTTTTTTCGCTAAATTTATTGCCAACTTGGCGATATGTCGCCAAATTGACGTCAAACACTTGGTGACCAAAAGCTTGGCGAGATATCGCCAAGTGGTCGCGCCAATTCATATTACTTTGGTCTGCATTGAAAGCACTGATTACCACATAAAAGGGGTAAATCACCCCCTTGGGGACATTCGAATGCAACCCCAAAGATAGGTGCACAAAAATAAGCCAAAAGAAAAAATAAGAAAAATTTTGTTGCTTACAGAAACCAACAGAAATCTTACAAAAGTTTAAAAGAAGAAGAAAGTTTTCTTTCCTAACTTCAAAAACAAAATAAGACATTTTCCGTAATGACATACTTTAGAAAGAACGTTGCAATATCGCAATAAGATAGAAGTAAATATACTGAAATAGAATTGAATGCCAAATTGTAAAAAAGTCGCCAAAAAATTAATTTTTAATATTGTCTTTCATTATTTATTAAATGCAATTATTGCTGCAAATTACAGTCCAACAATAAATAATCACATTGCAAAAGTATATTTGGAGCAATTTTTTCTTTTAAACTCAACTGATCCTAAAAATTTTAAGTATTAGTCATAGAAATTTCGTGCATTATTCTTCACAATGATAATAAAAACAATAAACATCTACAAAGATCAACCAGCAAACGATAAATTAAAAGCTAAATTCGTTCACTCAAGCCATTTGCTGCAATTTATATTGAAATAAATTAATAATGAAGTAAAATATGTTTTGCAGACGATAAATTTAGAATGGTATCCTGTATTTTAAGGAAAGGACTCGATTTCTCATTTGATTGACAGGTGCCATCTTATCACGGTTTTTAATATTTCATTTGACTAATTTTAATAAGGCTTGGAGTTTGGATTGTTACAAAAACAAACACATTTTTAAAATTATTAAGGGAAAAAGAACGAAATAAAAACGTAACCATGGTAACAACATGAAAAGTTGATTTCCGTTGATAAAATAATTCATTTCATCTCTATTTTCAAACAAATTTTATTCGCGAGCAAAGCCATTTTAGAATCGTTTGGCTTGCTTTACTGAAGGTAAGCCTTGAATTCCGGGATTCTAAAAACAATTGTTACAGCTCTCCTAGTGATCGTAGAAACTTCGAAAAAACATCATTTTGTGCAGAAAATTTCAAGCTTTCGAATGACATAAGACTTGAAAATGTGTATGGAATATTTCTTCCCTATTTTATCGAATTTCCGTTAAGAATTCGAATAGAAAAAGAACGAAATGGAATGTTCGAAAAATCGCTTCGAGGTGCAAAACTACATGCTACAAACTAATTTTGTGCCAAGTGGCATGAAAATCGACCGAACGGTTTTGGCGCTACGCGCGTGACAGACAGACAGACAGAAAGAAGGACAGACAGAACCACCTTCAGCTTTATTATTAGTAGAGAGTAGAGAAGATTAAAACTTAACATTTAGGTTCTGAACTATGCTACATTTAAAATCCGAGTAAAGACGGGCACAACAGCTAGTAAACAAATAAAAAGTGTACACCGTTCGAGGATTGACCGAAAAAAAAAATCAAAAAGTGATTTACATTAATAAATTAACTCATTTGAATACGGAATAGAACTAGGAATTGTCTTTGAATTTAATTGTTATTTTTCCTTTTTGTTCCCTTTTTTTTTGCTAAAATTTGTCCTTTTTAGATTTTTTTAACAATTTTTACGAACATTCGCCACATGAAAGGATTCAACCTTCATTTTTTTTTTTTTAAATTTCTTGCCAGGGAATCTTTCTGAACATGAAAGTTATTTGAAGGAATATAAAATTTATGATGCCAAACAAATCAATGATATCAAACAGATGGAATGTATTTCGTCAAAATGATGTATCGAAGATCAGCTCATATTTTTATAGTTCTTATTTCTGTACCATAAAAATATGATAATTCTGTACCATAAAAACGATTGTCGAATATATTGTTTTTCCCTTCTACTGATAAATGACGAAAATGGACTTACGTTAGTCTGGTTCTGAGGTACAGATTTCTCATTGCATCCTCTGCTGTCCTCATGCAAGATTTGCACTAGTCAGAGTCAAAAACACCTTGTGTTTTTCTTTCGTTCTCGTTTTTTTTATAGATTTTTTTCATTTATTTTTTCATTTTTTTATTTTAAAAGTAGTTTCCAGAAATCGCTACTAACTACTATTTTTTTGTATCGCGCAACCCACTACTCTACTTTTTTTTAAAAGTAGTGCGCTACACTACAAACTACTGAAAAATGTAGCTACTACAGTAGTTTCGATACTTGTAGCGCGCTACTTCCGACCACTGCGTCAAACAACGTAGACCAATGCTAATTTCAAATACATAGTTTTTAGTTGCATGAGTCAAAAGGATAACACAACTGCAAGTTTTATATTGAAAACTTCGGAAAGTTCCCACCAACAACCCATCACCCATTTTTTAAATGGATTAGTTCCCGAGTGCTAGGCACGGCTTTCACGGACGTACAGTATGCGTTCCTTAACTTGTTGTTGTTGTTGTTTTGTTAAAACTAAACTGGCAATTTGTGGTGCGCTGCTTCACTTTTTCCCCTGTATCGTATTTTGGTGCAAAGTCTGACTTCCATAGTACACACATGCCATAAGGACATGTTTCGAGGGTAGGTCATCCATTCACAGCACAACACATTCACACAAAGAAACGAACGAGAAAGTACATCCATGCCCGAGCCAGGATTCAAATTCGGAACCTTCCCATTAGCAGTTGGACTTCTCTGAAAACTGAACTAAGGTGGCTGGCGCTTCATATCTTAATACTACATTACAAACTATTGAACGCAAATTATTAAAAAATATAAATTTTTTATGTAATTAAAGCGTCACAATCTTAAGATTGAAAAAAAAAATGCAAACAATTAGGCTGTAACATTTATTAAAAAAAACATTGCAAATGAGATCCATCTGCATTTATACTGCTATGCTTCTACTTTTGTTCAAGAATACTTTTTTTAATTTAAATTTAATTATTGTTAGTGTCATAATTTATATAAATTATTTCTGAGTTTTAATAGTTCGTCAGTTAAATTTTAGAAAAAGTAACTCAGTATTTCTTTTGCGTTATATAGAGATAAATGATCAAGCAATTTAAACAAAAGCTACGGACCCAGTTTTCACAAAACTTGTCATGGATGTTATTTATGCCAGTATTTAGTAGTTTTATGCTTAAAGGGTCCCCATACTTTACCATTAAGCTTGTGGGCCTCAATGCGTCAGATAAGTTAGTTTATCTATAAATGAAAACAAAAATGCATTTTACTATTGATAGTATCGCATGAAACCAAAACTGGGTCAACTACGAAAATAGATAAATCAAGTGGCTTAACTTTTAAAAATGCTATGAGGGGTAGATGTACTCTTTAAACTCTTTACAGCTATTGTGACATATATTATATCGAATGAGATTGTGGTCGCTAATGCCAGCGGGCGCCTAGTCCCAAGTGGATAATAATTTGGACTAGGGAGGTCTCGAGTTTTCGAAGTCAAACGCCGCCAAATACACAACATGAATGCATGGAATGCGTACTCGTTGAATACGTGGGTTCGAAAATCTTGTGGTCAGTTTTTAGCAGTTACCTTGAGTGCAAAGTTGCTGGAGCTCCTTACTTCGGAATGGAGTCCCCCTTCATCTTTACTTCAGAGCCATGTTTGAGCTGGACATGTGACGCTGTCATCCATCGATTTCAAACCCACACTCTTGTGGTTTATTCTCACGCCCAGGAGTCACACTCTTTTGTCTTAAAGCTTGAAGTGCTACGCAAAGAAAGCTTGGGTCTCCCAAACGGTAAAGAAATCGTTTTTTGTATACAAAGTAAACTTTAATAACTTACTTTTAACTGCCGTTTTGGGCATTTCAGTTATTACATTAGATCAAGCAAAATGTTACTTTGTTTTTTAAGAGGTATGACTTTCCCCAAGAAAAGTTACTTATACTCGCAGCTGTTTTTCATTGTTTCTAAGTAAACATGAAAAACAGCTGCATTGTTTGAGTCAAGTTGATACGTGCAACCACTTAACTCTCAAACTTTAAGTGTTTTTCTTTCTCTAGAAATAACTTTAAATGACCTAGAATTCTCATTGAAATAATTAAAAAAAGTGTTTTGGAGAAGGTATCCATACGTTTGCTTGAATTAGTTGTGTCAGATTTTTGATTATCATCTAACTCTGATTAATGCTTCAAACATTTTATGACACTCTTCTTTAAAAACAACTGTTATAAACTTTATTTCGTTGTTTATTACGTCAACACTACAGTTAATTTTTTTCTGTACCAATTTGACCCATGTTGATTCTAGTAGATACATCCGAAAAAATATTTTGTTTTTATATACAATAAATTATGCTTATAAAATTCTTGAAATTGTTATCTTTGATATGAAACTACTAATAGTATTGAATATAAAAAATACCTTTGTGCGACGTTGGATTTAACGTTGGATTAAAACTTCACATACTAATAGTATTGCATGAAATTTTATTTCAGTGCGTAACATCAATAACGAGAATTTGAAATATCAAACTGTAAAAAGTTTATCAACCATACCCGAACTTCCCTATCATTGAACATAATAAGAAACTACCCATCTGCCTAACATATATATAGTATTATTTACTTTCTCAATTAACTATGCCCAACGTGGCCCATGAGCCGATTCAGATTTTTAATGAATATTAATTTTACAATGTTACGTGTACGGTCTTATACTTAAATGCTGAAGTTTTGAACGAAGTGATTTAAGAAGTTTGAAGGTATTTGTCCAAAAGTTAAATATTTTCCAAACTGAAATGAACAAATTTGTTGAAAATCAGTGAGTTTATTGAACAGTTTTAAACAGACCGTCCGAGTAAAGGCTTTTCTTTTAATGCTTAAATCACTTTGTTTTAAACTGCCATTATTCGGTTAAGGATTACATTTATTACACGGTAACGTTACATTAAACATATGTACACTGTATTGGCATATTTCAATTGAAATCTGCTTTTCAATCATTAAAAATTGCCCTTTCCAAAAATGATGAATTTTCTAAAGTCTTTTAAATACTTCATGCCTTTTCAGTCAATTCTGAGAAGAAGCACTTTATGTGTTCCAGAAGTTTACTCTTTAATCTAATAAACTATACTAATTGATGCCATCTACTAGAGTATAATCAATTTTTTATTCATTAGAATATAGTTCATCCCAAAGGGCAGAAAAGATTGAATAACGAAAAATTTTTAGGCTTTCATTTTTAGCCTACTTTCCCGTTAAAAATAAAAGAAAGACGAAAAAAGTATAAAAGTAGCTTAATGCATCTAAGAAATATCGCCAAGTCCAAAAATATCGCCAAGTTAAAAAAAATATCGCCAAGTCCAGAAAATATCGACAAGTTAAAAAAATAAAGAGGTAAAATGAATATCGAAAAATTAAAAATTTGAAAGTGGGGTATTGAGATGGGGAATTTGTGTGTCGGTCTGTCGGTCGGTCTGTCGGTCGGTCGGTCTGTCGGTCTGTCTGTCCCCCCCTAATAACTTTTGAATGAACATTCCGATTTGGACGAACTTTTTTTTGTTGGAAAGATCTCGGCTAGTACAGCTCATTCCCATATTTGATTTTTTGATTTGAACAATTTTTGGTTCAATTTTGAGCCGTTCAAACAACCGGTCCCGCGATACTAACTTTTGAATGAACAGTCCGATTTGAACACACTTTTTTTTGTTCGAAAGATTTTTTCAAGGATACTTCATTCCCGTATCTACATTTTCGATTTGAACAATTTTTCGTTCAATATTGAACCGTTCAAACAAGCTGTCACCCCTAATAACTTTTGAGTGAACAGTCCGATTTAAACAAACTTTTTTTGGTTCGAAAGATCTCGGCAAGGATACTTCATTACCGTACTTAAATTTTAAATTTGAACATTTTTGGTTCAACATTGAACCGTTCAAGCAACCTTTCTCCGCCTAATAACTTTTAAGCGAACCGTCTGAATTGAATAAACTTTTTTTGTTCGAAAGATCTCGGAGAGACTCATTCCCATACTTCACTTTTCAATTTGAACCATTTTTCGTTCAACGATGAACCGTTCAGAAAAATTTTTAACGTGAGCGCCTATTGGGAAATTTAAATTGAATGTTGATTCTGAACTTAAAGGCGGATTTCCTTCAAACTAACTTTGTAAGAAAACGGTTTTGATAAAAAATGTATGTTAAGTACTTTTCTGAAAAATCTTCTGTGAGGACTGTGATTCCGACTCCGACTCCGCAAACATGGCGGAAATGCAGGCTCAGAAAAAAATGGCTGACTGGGCAGACGATTTTTTGTTTATTTATTCATTTTTTTTTTTGTTTAATTAATTATTATTGTTTTTATTTATGTATTTTTTTTGGCAGACGATATTTTTTTTTATTACAAAAATTGTTCATTCACTAGAGCATTTTATTCTTTATTTATATTTAACAACTGACAACGGATTAAAAATAAAATTCGAGACATTTTATTAACGAACGAATTTTTTTGTTTTCTTTGATAAAATGTGTTTTGATGTTCTTTGTACTTTTATTTTATTTATTCTTTTTTTTTCTTTTGAAAACGATTGTGAAATTTTTCTACGGAAGAACTATAACAGTTACATTCTTTAAAAGGTGCGACAAAACCTAAATTACTCGTTTATTTACTTTTTACGTGTCCATTTCATCTGATGAGAGGGGTATATTTTGCTTTTAGAAATCAGCTTTAAGTGCTGTAAAGGTATGTTTGACATAATTTTCAGTTTCAGATATTCAAGAGAATATTGATTAGATGCTAGAATGCCGATGTCGATGTACGGGAAAGTAGGCTCGTTTAGTTCTTGACAGAACTTCTTGTTTATACTGAATTTTTGTTGTATGCAATAATTCTTAAGATATAGCTTAAGCAACTATTATTTAATGAGTCATAAACAAAAATTCTTTACATGATTTCAGAGAATACTTTATAAGGAAAAAATTGTTATGAGATAAGAAGCTCTAACGAGAGAAAGAATTAAAAAAGGAATTTGGTAACTTTAAGCTTAACTTACATATATAGAAGTGCTTCACTTTTATAAGTTTTAAAAATTTAAAACTGAATTTAGACATTCTCCTAAAAAATTAAAAATATATGGACACAAATAAACAAAATGACTCTAAAAAGTTATTGTAATTTAATATCACTTAATGTTTTCGTATAACGTAACAAAGAAAAGTAAAATTGCTTAAGTTTGATTAAAATATTTTCTTTCTTTCTTTTTTTTTGAGATTTGGAGGGAAATAAAGTTTAAATAAAATACTTTCCTTTGAAATTAAAAATGGTTACTTTTTCATATAGTAAGCTTATACCACTATGTTTTATTTTCATTATAAAATATTAATGAGAGACAAATGAAATAACATGATTTGCAAATTTTTTAAAACTAGGGTACTTATATTTCAAACAACATATTAAATTATGAATGGTACGTCCAATATAAACCAGTTTTGAAGGGAAGTTTCAAAAAATAATGTCGAATATTTAAAATTCTCTTTCGGTGACATGTTGTAGCTACAAAGCTATCATTACCTTCTATACAATCTTCTTTTTATGTTATTACATATAGGATTCCATTTTGCTTAAATAGTAAAGTAAAAGAAGACAATTTAGTTGTTGTTTATCAAGTTTCGTGATGGTGTTTAACCAATTTAATGAGAGATCTGACCTTGCAATAACCATTTTTTTTGTAAAATAACTAACATTGCTATAGTTAAATGAAATAACGTATCAAACTAGTTTCCACAAATTACGTTGCTCATCTTAAGCCTCGATCATTTCGTATGCATTCTACCATAAGTCTACGAGAATGCTCAGCTTGCTATCTAATGAGTTCAAGATTCATTACCTAGAAGACATTTTTATGTGATGACCTGTTGGAAGTCAAAATGAAATTGTTATATCGCTTTGCACTTTAACTAGTATATGTAATCATACAGACCCTATTCAAAATTTTTACCATCGGTAATTAAAAACAACTTTAGGAAGAAAGATTGATGTATCGCAAAAGCTAAGTCATCGGAACATTATGTGCTGTAATATCACTGGAAACCAATGGGTATTTTGTTACATTTAACGCTAAATGTACTTTGTGCAAACGATCTTTTCTAATGGATAATTGTACTTTTTTTAGCTGAATTTAATGGTATAATTGATTATCCTCAACACATCTTGGATGATTTTTAAAGATTGGTTAAAAGCATGGCAAGCGAATGACATTTTAAAAAGTAGACTGTCAGTCAGTTACCATGCTTTTAAATTATTTTTTTTAAATAATCCAAAATATATTTTAAGATTTCAACTGTGCCAGTATAAATTCAGCTTATAAAATAAAATATTCTATGGGAAAATATTATTTTTACAATGTATACTTTGCGTTTCATATGAAAAAACACGCACTGCTTTGATTTAAAAATGTCAGTCAGTTATCCGTAGAATTGCCCTAATACTAGTCACTTTAATTACAACGAAAACTTCAACTTTTTCAAAACTCTAAGAAAATTTTATTTAAAAAGTTTGAATTGAATGTATTGATTTCACTCGACAGTGAAACTGAGGCAAACACGTTGCTGTTCAAGATTTCCGCATGCTTTCAACCATGCTATCCCTCAACTATAGAAGTAGAGATTTTTATACGCTCGTGCGCTTATAATGTTGTTTTTTTAGTGTTGTCATAATTTCTTGTTCTTGTTGAATAAATAGGAGCCTAATGTGATTTGTTTCGTTTTATCTCTCTGGACTTATCGATTGCTGCAAATGAATCGGAAAAGTACCAGTTACATTCCAGTAATGAGATCATCTTCTCCTTTCATTTCCTTCTTTTCGGACTCGTTTGAAATAATGCGTTTTATCTCTGGGAAAACAGAAAGTATCGATACATGGCGAGCGACAGATTAGAAATTCTTCTTTTTCTAGTTACCCGCAAAACTGAAATTCATATCTTGAGAAATACCAGGAATAAAACGGACTGGGCAATTAAGAAGTTAGTCATGAAAAGTATAAATACATTTTTAAGTACGTTCTTTTTATTAGAACTGTTAAATGCTTTAAAACGCTCCTGATTTTGTTAGCAAGAGAAGAAATTTTCTTCAAGAAATGAATAATTATTTTCCTGAATATTTATTTAACGGATCAGTCAGCTTGTAATTTAAAACGCATTAATAATTTTCTACCATGTTTGGTTTTATAAAACCTAGTTGTCAGAAAAAAAGGATAAATTTGGTTTTCGTTTGCTTTTTAACTCCATCTTTCTGTCAGGGAGGTTAAATCAGGGAGATTTTCACTTCAGTCTTTCTGATTTGATTCAGGCTAGAAGTCCAGAATTTTCTTTTTAAACATTTCGGCAATTTTTTAAGCAGCATAATGGCAATATTTTTTTTTTAATAGGCAACGATTTGTGTTGAAAAACATTAAAAACGCTCGCCAATGACAGTGTTTTAAACGAATATTCTAAAAAATGTAGGAAAATAAATAATCTTGAAATCAATGAAAACCATAAAATCACATAAAGAAAACTTTTAAAAGAAAAATAATAACTAAAACATTATAACTAAACAAAATGCAAATAATTAAATAAATAACAGAAGAAAGGAAAAGGTGCAGTTAATAGTATTGAAATCTAAAAAAAAGGAAAAAAAAATATCCGAAGAGAAAATGCTCGTGGTCTATTAGAAATCAAAAACTCTCTATTTGTTCTTCACAACCACACAAGACTTTTAGCACATGGGATGCATACAATATAGGGAACAATATTTTGCACAACTTAGAAAATAGCTTCCAAACAGTAACTTCAGAATTACTGAATGATACAAATAGCTATGTGCATGAGCCATCTTTAGTTATTAATGAAATCAACGAACGAGGCAAAGTATATTTCCAAAATAAATTTGCATGATGTTTATCCTCCGTTTCCCAAGATTATAAGGCTTGCACTCATAGATCGTATGATGAGAACTCATACATGATTCTTAGAGCAGATCTTGAAGAAAAATTTTTGCGACAATTATGTCAAAAACATGAAATCGGGAAATTGATGAGACCACCTCATGATTGATGAGAAACATCCCTCACCAATGATGAGAAATTTTTTTTTTCAGGTTTTAAGTTCGTTTAAATAATAAATGAGATAAATAAAAAGATTTGGAATGAATTTTAGATTCAAAAGTTAAAAGAAAATCGTGAAGCAATTCCTTAAGTTCCCCCTTTCTAGCCTCTTGTTCAAACTATCGAGATTA
This sequence comes from Uloborus plumipes, assembly GCA_038373865.1. Taxonomy (NCBI): domain Eukaryota; kingdom Metazoa; phylum Arthropoda; class Arachnida; order Araneae; family Uloboridae; genus Uloborus; species Uloborus plumipes. The sequence goes on from JAXGGA010002000.1 coordinate 77,264, forward strand.
TAAAGACTTTGCCTGATATTGCCGCCGACCCCTTTCCAGTTTTATCAAATTAAAAATGTACATAAATTTCCATCTCTTTTTTTTTCATCACGGGTTCCGTGTCAACCCAGATTCTGTTTCTGAGAATTCTCTTTTCTCCCATGGATACAAATGATCGTGAAAATAACAATAATAATGCTATTATCTCATTATATGTGCCTATTTTTATTAGATGAAAAGTTAGTACAAATTTTTTGGAAATGGTAATGGCATCGTACTCTTGCAAGAAAAATGACATAAATAAAAAAATCCTAATTTTCCGATTTCTGTATGAAACGGATCAAAACTTTGTGTTATTTTATATGGAAAAGTGTCACAACTGAAATTTTGAGAGTTTTTTTCTAGGTAATCCTAATAGTGGCACAAGTCAAACTAAAATTTAAATCTATATACACTTTTATGCAAATTAATTGAAACAAAGATTTTTTGTTTAATTTAAAAATTATTCCTAGTATTCTTCAATAATCATACTAAAACTAGTAAAAACAAACAAATCCTTTTCTTATTATCAATTTTCACCAATCTAAGGGTGCATGTGCCGCAATTTCCGTAGATGAAAACTGCATATATGATCACATCAGTTGAGATTTCACTGTTGTCTGCGTTGGACGTGACACTACAGAAACGTATAAAGATTGTTACTCTTTTTGCGAACATACAACAAAGACTTTTAGAGAGATTTCGAAGATAGTTGACGTTAGTATTGCAAATGTAAGTCGTGTTATAAAACAAAATAGAGAAGTAGGATCCATATCGCCAAAGAGGAGAGGGAAATATTCCCGAAAATTGAAAACATCACCAAGAGATGACTATTTTCCACTTATGCAAAGTAAGAAGGACATTCGAAGGATTGTGTAGCAATTGACAGATATTTAAAAAGGTGTGGAATAAATATTAGCTCATCTAATAATCAGAAGCACTTTATTGCAGTCGATTGGCCAGCTTATCGGCTTATGAAGAAACAGCTTCTGACCAAACCATTACAATAAAAGCGCTACTTGTGGGTATTAAAATATAAGAATTGAGCTGTTAAAATTAAGATAAAGAACTATTTTGTGACATAATTCATTTCATTGTCCAAGACCAAAACACGCAGATCGCCAGGAGAAAGAATTCGGGATTGCCTCATGAACCAATTTGTTTACACCATCAAAAGATGTTTTGGGGGTGTTTCAATTACAATGGGGTTGGTTCTCTGCAGCCTATTGAGGGCATGATGCTGAGCAATCTATTACTGTTTTGAAAAAGAAAATCCTTTAAAAGTATTGAAGAAATGATACGCAGATGGAATGGGGATTTTCGAGCCGGATATTGTCCTTCACCATACGCCCAAAATTACCAGGAAATTCATGTCTGAGGAACAAATTGAGACATTGGAATACTCTGGGAACTCTCCTGATATAAATTCAGTTGAGAATCTTTGAGCTATATGCAAGAATCGCCTATTGCATTAGGTCTGTTAAACTATGGAGAAGCTAAAAACTGCGCTAATTCATGTCTGGTACAAGAACACAAATACTACACATCAGTTTAAAAAATGGTGGATTTTATGTCAAATCGTGTTTAAATGTTAGTAAAGAGTTGCTGAGATCCTATAATGTTACAAAATCTCTTGACTTTACATAAATTCAAATAAAATAGTAGTTCTTCTTAGTTTTCTGAATTTTTCGAGTTTGTTTCGATTAATTTGCACAAGGGTGTATATGAAAATGAATGCATGTTTGTATGTATGTTTTTTCCTTATACCAAATTCAGTTTTCGTCGGATTTTGATCAAACTTGGCACAACAATTCCTTGATGCACTAGAATTCACATAGGTGGGGTTTTGAAATTAAAAAAAAAATCCCCAAAAAGCTCAAAATTCAAATTTTTTGTCTCAATATGGCCATTTAACGATTTTAAACGTGAATATTTTCCAACAAAGATTACAATTAACAACAAATTATCAATTTAAGGCTCACCTATTTCATTTTAGCATGAAATAAGTTTTTATATGCCCATGTGGATAGAATTCATTCACGTATTTTTTTAGATCTATGTTGTATTAATAAGCACCCAGGTAATAAGCTAGTATATAAATATATAAAACATGGGACAAACGAAAAAAGTAGTACTATATAGAAAACTTAGGCAGGAATTCAAGTGAAACACGGAAGATCACAACTCACCAATGCAATCGCAAATTCCCAAATTTGGATACATTACAATCGCTACGAGATGCGATTCTAATGTAATTCGACTTCCAGTAGCGATTGCAATTTCCGATCGCTTCGAAGCGATTGCAATGGTGTTTCACTTGAATTCCTGCCTTAAGTCGTTTATACATATCTTTCATTTATATCAGTGGATTGGATATTCATTGCAAAATCTAGCAACAGCTAAACAGTAAAAAACTACTTGTTTTCTTCTTACTCTATTGTAAAAATAGTCAATTCCGACTTGTGTCACTTTTCTTGCAGAGGTGCGACACATTTTTTTAACGCACAGTTAAAATCCAGAACTTATTTTCCCCGAGAATCTTTAATGTAATATATTACTAGTGTCACAAGATCATATTTATTTACTAAGAAAATAAACGTTTGCACCACGGAATCGCCGAACGGTGCGACAGCTTAAAGCAGCGAAGCGCTAAGTGCGGAATTTTCTCCTGTGATATGCTATTAACTAAGCGATAAGAGCGCGAGCATTAAATTACTAGAACATAAACACCCATTTCTCTGGGGAACTAGTAATTAATCAGACTAATGATATTTTCGGAATCCTTGGCATCAAAAGAAACAAGCGAGTATAAAATGATCCCGAAGTGATTAAATTTCCTTATTCTTTAGGGGAGAGGTTCATTGTTAGTTTGCGAACTTAAACGGCGGATTCTTGTAATGCGTTTAAGACATTGATATTTTTATGCAGCCATTTAGGGTATTTTTGAGCCATGCGGTTAACTTTGCACCACTTCAAAATTTTTAATATACTTGACTTCATATTTAAAAAAAATAATGAATAAAAAAATAAAAGAAACCTAAAAGGTCCAGTGTTATACTTCCTTGCAAGGTAAGGTAAGAAAACAGTTTTTTCTTTCTTCCTTAAAAAAAAAGAGAGATAATAAAATTCAATAAAAAGAAAGCAATTTTAATTTTGATACCTTGAATTCAAATCATGGCTTTCGCAATCACGAATTGCGAATTTGTATGTTTAGACCTGTGTGTGTGTGTTTATGACTACTCCAGACTGATGAATCTACAACAAGTACGAAATTGTAGTCTCTGTACCACACAACACTGCTGTCGGTATATGCTTGTAGCTCTGCTTAGCGCTGTGTCTATGGCGGATGTGCTGGATTAATTTTAGCTACATGTCGGGAGGTAATTCGCATTTTACTGAGAGATGTTTGCCTCCAACTCGGTTATGACTATTCTAGACTGATGAGTCTATAACAAGAACGAAACTACAGTCTCTGCATGCAGTAACCGGGCTGTTGGTGTGTGCTTATAATTATACACTAGTTTAAAATTGTTTCTTACATTGAAAAAAAATAAATAAGGGGCGGTCCTGCTTTCAAAGGCTCAATAAATTGATTTTTTGGGAATTTTTTTCGGATCTAAACAAGAAGCAATTTTTCCGAACTTTTAAGATTTCATTACATGTCTCAATATGAGAAAAACATTTTTTTAGAGAAAAATATTCACATGCAACCGATTTTTGTGCACATTCGCGCAACTGTTGTTTTCAACCGGCGGGGAAGATGGAGCTTGTAATTTTCTACTGAAACAAAAAAACCAATCACCACTTACATTTTCATACTTTTTTTCTTCTATTTGAACTGAAAGCAGTCTTGAGGAAAAATTCTTACCAATTTTTTTATCCAGTTGAAATGATTTTTTTTTCTTTTACAGAAAGCATTTTTTTCAAACCTGAGGAAAAACTCAAAATTTATAGTTATCAGTTGTTTTTAGTTCGTATAGAGGAAAAACGCATGAAAATGAAAATAGTGTTTGGTTTTTTTGTTTTAGGTAAAAATTACGTACTTCATCTATCTCGCCAATTGAAAACAAGTTGCATAAATATGTCTAAAAATAGGTTGTATGTGAACATTTTTCTCTAAAAAAAATGTTTTTTCTCATGTTCAGATATATAATAAAATAATCAAAAAGTTCGTAAGACTTGCTTTTTTTTTTATCCTAAAAAAAATTCTCCAAAAAAAAAAAATCTACCTTTTTAGCCATGTAAAGCAAGATCTCTCCCTAAATATACTTGGGTGTAAAAGTTTCAAATGGCATAATCATGACTCATAGTTATCCTGAATGACTAACTAAGTTTGTAAAGCATAAAAAAACTCCTTGAATATGAGACGAGAAAGACAAGAAAACGCAATCTATTTGAACGAACTAGTTATTTTACACAAATCCATTTCGTAAAAAACTTAAATTTTCTTGTTTGCAAATATTAATTCAGTTGCAGAGCAAGTTTCCATTGAAAGAATAGTTATTTTCATTAAAAAATTCCATAGAAAACATGCTCTATAACTTTTGATCATGTTTTCAAGTTTCTATACAAACAATTTTCGTCATTTTCATTTAAAAATCTCATATTGTTCTATTGACTTATGATCATATTTTAAATGACAGCGGTATATAAAGTATAAAATAATAAAAAAATATTTCAAGCATTCCTGATTTTGAGCAGCACGTACTATTTATTTAACGATGTTCAAATTGCCAAAAATTGTCATCACGTACAAGAGACGTGTACCACGTTCTCATCGATTTCAAGTAGGTTTTAGCGATAAAAACATGGGGGCGGCAGAACTGTTCCTTGAAGGGGAAATACTTTTCGCCGTTATTATTTTTTACTTCCTTTTACGTAGTAAAGGAAGTATTGTGATCACGAAAAAAATTTCACTCAAATTTCGGTCTAAATTTTGACTTTGCTCACCCCTGAATGAATGTCGCGTAGTGTTTTCGACCTGTCAGCACGTGCATATGTACCTAACAACATACAAACAGCCGAAAAATCAATTTCGACCACCCCCGAGTAAATTACGACGAGTTTTCTCGTGCCGTCTGTATGTACGTATGTGCGGATGTATGTGCGTATGTGGCTCGCATAACTCAAAAACTATATGCCGTAGAAACTTCTAGCTTGGTATGTAGGCTCTGAGGGGGGTCTAGTTGTGCACCTCCCCTTGTGATTGCATTCGAATATTCCCAAAGGGGTCTTTTACTCCTTTTTTGGGGTAAATCAATGTTAATTTCAATACAGACCCAAGTAATATGAACTGGCGACATGTCGCCAAGTGTTTGACGCCAACTTGGCGATATATCGCCAAGTTGGCGACAAATTTGGCGAAAAAATTATTTTTTGAATTTGGGTTCAACTTGGCGCTATTGGCGATATTTTGCGAAAAATTCACGAAATGATATTAAAATCAGCAATATTTAGAAAATAAACCATTGCAAAATATTTTTTGCATTGTTTCGTGGCAGATTAGGGGAGTAAATATTTGAATTGTTACCTTGCTCACTCCAAGCAATTTTTTTAACACTTAAGGCAACTACTAAGAAATTTACACGTAAAAGGAAGTAGTGTGGGGTCCATACCAGATTTTTTTCAAATGCGTTTAGCAAGCTCGAATAGCTACGACTAGATTAATAAAATTGTATGAGTTACATTTATTTTATATTCAAACACGCCTTTTCTCCAGAAATCGGGCTATTTCACGAAAAGTCACCATTTTTAATCGCACGTAATAGCTGGTATACTTTATCAAAAAGTAATGGTTTTAGAAGGTAATGAACAAAATTTTTTGCTTCAGAAATCACACATGCGTTTTATGATTGCTTCATCAACAAAATTTTGTTTATATAAGAAAAAAAAAGGGGGTACTCCAGTTAAATAAATATTTGAACTAAATGAATAATAATAATAGGAAGTAGAGAAGAAAACTAAGAATGGACTTCAAATATCTTTAAGAAGAATCGAACAACAATAGCTTTAAATGTAGCTATAAATTAAATAAAAAAGTACCAAAAAATTTTTTTTTTAAATCTGCGCTAAAGCTGTACAAAAAATCACAAATAGCAGGGGATCACTTTAAAATATAAGCTTATGACGATGTTTTTTGACATTTAATACTTTGATACATTTATTACTATGGATGCACCGATTAATCGGCCATGATCGGCCACTTTGGGCCGATCTATAGGCTGAAAAAATATTTTTAAATATTATTCTTCAAAGTATACCTTCACTAAGAAACTATGATGAATAATTTTATTAACAGTAGTAATAACCCTCATGGTTGATATAAATTTTCTAATAGATTAATTTTCCTACTTTGAATAAATATGCACATTGACAATGTTGCAACATTTATCATGTGGCGATAGTTTTTCCCTTACTACAGTGTTTTTAGATAACCTCTAATTTTCACAAAGAATAAAAGTCTTGAATTAAATTGCATTGCTACTAATTATTTAAAAATTTAAATTAAAAGTACTCCTGAATCGGAGTGCTCACCAGACTCCCTCTCCCCCATTTTTCAATTTTAATGTCCAATTAATATAATTAACAATGTGTTAATGTAATAATATTGACAATAATATGAAAATTGGTTCAAAGAAGTTTGATAAATATTGATTTTTTTTTTGAAAATTAGGAAAATGAAAAAAAAAATATTCTCTCGGAAATAAATTACTTACTATTTCTGAACTCTAAATTGTATAAGCGAGAAAAACAGTGATTGTATAATTAGTAGTATTAAAAACAATATTTCTTATCAGTAATCGGCCGATTATTAATGCCGATTAATCGTTAATCGGCCAATTTGCTTATCGGTACATCTCTAATTATTACCACAAAAAAGTTTAAATAGTTCGTAAGATATATTCCTTGCTGAGACCCGCTATTTGGATCTCAGAAAGATTTCAATGCATATGATTCCAGCAGGAGTTTTAGACATTTTGACAGTAAAATGGATCACAGATGTAAGCATCCTATGACAATTCGGGATTGTTACGGCCGTCATATTATATGAATTTCTTCCGCAATATTACCTCGCAAAATCTACTTTATCCTGCATGACACTTTGAAATACCTCCCGATACCAATGTGAATAGAAATGTTTTTTCGTCAGAAATAAACCTTTAGAAACCGAAATATTTTGCTACAGATACATAAAGATATTTTTCTTCTTTCTCTGAATTCATCATCAGAATGGGGGAGAAGTAAATTGCTTTGAAGTCTTCTTTCAAAGACATGGGATATTTCGTTCTAGTATATTTACGTTGTTGACCTCAATTGCTATGAATAATATTTTGACAGTTACTTCTTATGTTTGTTCAGCGCAAGAACGACTATTTTTTTTTGAAGAGTTACTAAGCAACTTACTTTTACGTATATAAAGATGAAAAAGTTAAACATTTCCCACTACACTATGTTCACGGAAAAGATGGAGCGAAAGTAAACAACCAGGTTACCAGAAGGCTTGGCGCTCTTGCTGTTTTTTTCAGGAAAAAAAAACTTTAACCAATAGGATTCGCATTCGCCGCATACTTAGCACCAACTTTTTCTTGTTCGAGCCAAATATGTAAATTGACGTCGCTAAATGGCGCAATGCTTTGTTTATGTGTAGTTTATATAAGGGATGCACCGATTAATCGGCCATAATCGGCTACTTTTCAGATTATTAATAATCGAAAAAATCGAGCCAATTAATCGGCGGATTTTTTTAATATTACTTTTAAAGTATACCTTTACTAACCAGGAAAGTACTCGATCATGGAATAATGAATTTTTTTTTAATGAGTACCAATCAAAAGAGCATTGTAAAACATGTTTCTGGACGCACGCGTTTTTGCCCTCGCGCCCCCGTTATCGAAATATAAGGTCCTAAAGTCAGCTAATTTTTTTTTTGAAAAATCGCCAATTTTAGCGAGTTATAATGAAACTGGAAGCTGCGGTGAGTTTACACTATTTGTGTCCAACGGGGAGACTTAATTTCCATTTTTGGTCATCTGCAAAGCTTTTGAAAGACGGCTTAACAATAATATTTTACTTTACCTGTGCGAGTTAAAGCAAAAAGCTACTATCAAGCCTATGACATGGAAAGCAGAGAGCTGTTTAAAGAGGAAAAACAATTCTAAACAACACATTAAAATTAAATTTTATCTTACTATTTGCAATTAAACCATGTCCCTTGTTTAAGGTGCACAAGAGGTGACAACTGAACCTCCTGTTTTTCTTTTTTAATTATTTTTTTAAGTGTTCGTACAATTCTGTAATATAGGGGGGGAGGTTATATTTAGTGTTCTTAATTGTAAAAATTGCAAATCTAAATTTTTTCAAACCACTTTTGTTTTGGTGGGTAAACTATAACTCAAAGTGAGTTCTCCTAAACATTTTTGTCAATTGCATCACTGGGTATTTAAGAATGGTCTTTCAAAAAAAAAAAAAAAAAAAAAAACAATACCGTAAAGTGGGGTGTATAGGAACAGCGGGGTCAATCGGAACAAAACTTTCCGACCGTACAAAGAAATTCTTCATAAATATACTATTGGGTAATTTTCGCCATGAATTTTTTTTTATAAAGGTAAGATCATAGGAAGTAGGAAAAAATTACTTTTGTCAATCTGGCAAAGCTACTGGCTTCTAAGGAGTGCTGCACGTGGAATGCTAGAAAACATCACATTTTCATAGACTGCAAAACTTCATATGCATGAACAAACCTTCTTATATTTAGAAACTAAGAGTGGTATTTTTCAATTATACATGTATCTGAACAACAGAATACCACATTAGAATTTAGATTTTTTATAAATTGTGTCATAAAAATGAAGAATTCTGAAAAATGCCATAGGAAAAAAAAATGCGGGGTGAATCGGAACACTTAGTTCTGTTGTTCCAATTCAAACTTATTTGAAGGAAACTGTTTGAAAAATCAAGATTCTAACCCCAATTCTTCTGATCAAGACACGGACAAAGATTTATTAGTGTTTATCCCTTCTCGTGAGCAACTAGATCTTAGAATGACAAAAAGTTACAGATTTCAAAAGACATTTTTTTTTACTTAACCTGTTAACTGGGGAATTAGCTATTGCTCAACTCTTTTCACAATGGGGACTTTTTTTTTTCGCAGCGATAAGTAATATCACACCTCAGATAATAAAAGAATATCGTTTTTAACTTATGATTTTTATTTGTTTTGATAAAATATTTTATATTTTTAGTCATATTTTGTAGAAAATAAAAAGTACTTAAGTCATAAATTTATTACTAATATAAATATATAAAACACTGAAATTCACAATGAGAATATTCAAATCAGAAAATTATTACAAACATGTAAGATACTGAAATGCAGACTAAAATGAATCCAATTTGTGGCAGCTAGAAGTATAGATCGTGCAGCGCCCGTTTGTCCGTTAATAGCGCTCAATTTACAGATTACAAGAATATGAAAATTCATGCCGCATCGACAATATGATGGCATATGTATAACCACTCTAAGATTTAATAGATAAGAACAACGTAGAACGTGATGCGTTCAATATATTACGATTAATTTCCATGACGAAAAATTTCGTCATGCCCATTGCTGTAGGCTTTTATGTATGACGAAATATTTCGTCATACCCAGTTAACAGATTAAAATACGAGGGGGAAAGTTACATGTACTTTATGTAGTCCAGCACACAGACAGTAATGAATAAGCGAAAAAATCTTTCAGGACAATCCCCGAAACCTAGAGATTTTAAGAAACTAAGGAAAAGACATAGTTTATCCCAGGAGATGTTTTGAAAAAACTTAAGCCAAGTCACAATTGCTAGTTTTAAGGACAAGTACATATTTGTGGACGACATGAGGAACTTCCATTCATGTTAAATCTTTGTATATCAATTCAAAAGCATTTCTTAAAATTACTTTTCATTTTTCATAAGTTCAAAATTATTTTGAATTTTGACAAATTATAAACGTTTACTGGTATTGAAATTATACATTTATTTGACAGTAATTACCTATTCTTATTCTTTCCCATCAATATTACTCATGTTTGTGGGACCTATTACAGGTTAAAGTGAAAAAAATAAAAATTTTAACATGTGTTCCGGTTGACCCCTATCAGCGGGGTGATTCGGAACACCCATTATTTCCTATACATTTTAATAATAATTGTTTAAAATGTTTTGTCTTTGCTTGGAATATCAAAAGTAAAGGAAGACAGAAGTTTTTACCTAAAAAACCAAATTTATAAAAAATCTTTTAACTGCTTTTTTTACAATCAAAGCTGAAAAGTGTTCCGATTCACCCCATTTTACGGTACTCAAAATGTTATTAAAATGTGTTCAAATAAAAAAATCAAACAGGAATGAGGTGTTCTCTCTGAGTTATTTCGAAAAAAAAAAAAATGTTCGCTCGAATCGAATGTTCCCTCAAAAGTTATAAGTGAGGACAGGGGAAAAAATTGGAAATTCGAAATTGAATGAAATATTATTTAAATCAAAAAGTCGAATATGGGAGTGTATTGTCATCACTGAGATCTTTCGATCAAAAAAAAAAAAAAAAATGAATTCGGACTATGTTCTTAAAAGTTATTGCGGGGGTGGGGGCAGAAAAAGTGACCAATAGACAGACTGACAGGTACACAGTTTCCGCAGCTCAAAACCCAATTTTCCTATTTTAAATTTCTCTGTGTATTTAATTATTTTTATTAAGTTGTGCTTTTTCGACTCAATTGTTTTGAGCGTTTTTTTTTTCAGTGCATCAGGTCTTCTTTCATGATTTTTTTTCACCTATTTTCTACTTTTTCAGAAAAGTAAGTTAAAACTTGTATTGATTTATAATTTTGTTAGTCTTTTCCTACCCGTTGAACATATAGCAGAACTAGTAAAAGTTATTCCAGTGTTTTTAAACAGTACGAAATTAACATGCAATATGTTTTACATTTACGTTACAGAGACTTTTTGCTACATTGACCAATTTGTTTGAACGGCAGTGGTTTTTGCAATGAATGCCGACTCTATTAGTATATTTTAAGAATGGAAATAATTATTTCCCTCTACCCTTGATATAATTTCCGACGTGGATATAATTTTTCAACTATTGATACTTACTAATTCGTTTTTTTTTAAAATTATTTATTTTTCTCGATTTCAATTAAAAAAAAAAATAAATGTTTTTGCTAAGAGTTGGCAGATAGTGAAACTTCTTGTATCGATTCTCTTTTTTTTGAAATAAGAACTGATATCATAACCCATGACAATTTATTTTATACCCCAAAGATTATCAATTAATTAAAGATTATCATCTTATTTATTTCATTTTTTGTACATAAGCTCATATTAGCTGCTTTTAATTTAATTATCCCGAATTATTCATTTAGAAACACGTGCAAAATATTTTAATTTATAATAATTAACGCATACAACTTAGTTCAGTAAAAAACTTAAAATAACTAAAATTCTAAAATGTATTTTTATCAATCCTAAAAAGATAAAACTTTAACTTCTTTGCAAATTTTCGCTCCTATGGATAAAGCTATCTGCTTTCCACATCATAGTCTTGATCAGCATTCTTTATTTTAGCTCATACAAGTAATGAGTTAACGTAAAACATCTTTTACTTTTTTTGAGAATGACCAAACATGGAAATGATGCGATGTCAAGCAAGCAGCGGAAGGGAGAATGGGGAGCTAGCTTCAATTTCTTGCCAAGTCTTCAAATTTGGCGACTTTTCGGCCGACTTTACGACCCCTTATCTCGAAAACGAGGGGACGAGGGCACTTGATCTTTGGGTTAAAGACATGTCTCAGTATGCTCTTTTGAATGGTACCATTTTTAACTTTTTTCATTATTACTTAAGTCGAGTACTTTCCTGGTAAGAAACTATGATGAATGATTTTATTAATAGTAATGATTATCCTCACACAATTGATATGAAGTTTTTAATAAATTTAATTCTCAAATTTTGAATAAATAAACACATACACGATTTTGCAACGCTTTTCATGTGTCGATACTTATTTCTTTAGCATATTGCTTTTGGATAACCTCTAATTTTCACAAATAATAAAAATCTTAAATTAAATTGCTACTAAAAATTGAAAAGTTCAATTAAAAGTACCCCTGAATTAGTGCTCACCACAGACTCCCCTTCCCCAGCCCCCTTTTTTTTAATTTCATCTCTAGTTAACATAATTAATAATGTGTTAAAGTAAAATTATTGACAATATTTGAACATTGGTTCTATGAAATATGATAAAATTTTGAAATCATTTTAGGAAAATTATGAAAATGAAAAAAAAAAGAATCTCAGAAATAATTACCATTTCTAAACGAGAAATTTTAAAAGAAAGAAAAAAAAACAGTGATGGTGAAATTGGTTGTATTAAAAACAATCATCCGTAGATGATGTAGTTCTAAAATGTAGATAGCTCGAATACTAAATGCATGAAGCCAATTTCTCGCAATGGCTTTGAAAAAGTTCTTCAAACCTGATTGATTCTTCATATTCAATCCCGTAAATTTGCTATCGTTACTAGATTAAGACTTTTGGTGAAATTCTTGAACGTAAATGGAGATTAGCAGCCGTTACGTACCGAAACGGCTTGCGAAAGGGTTTGAGATCTCATATGGGTCCCGTCTATATTCTTTGGTTCCAAAACGTCCGCCGTTTCAGTGAAACATGTTACCACCTCACACGGGTGGCACCCGGGCGAAGCGCCCTCCCCGTAGCGACGCTACTGGACTTAGTATTGAATCCAAATATCATAAAATGCACAAAATACCAATATTTAACAACAAGTTCCGTCCAGAGCTTAACGAGCCTACTTTCCTGTTTTCAAACATCGATATTCTAGCATCTCATCAGCATTCTCTTCATTATATAAGACTGCAAATGTGTGTCCTCGACGAAATCTTTTGAACAAAAAAAAAAAAAAAAAAAAGAGTTCTAATCTCCCTGCTTATTCAAAAGTTACTGGAGGGGACTGGTGTTTTGAACAGCTCAAACTTTAACGAGAAGCTGTTCAAATCGAAAAGTCAAATACGTTAATAAGGTCGCCTCGCGGAGATCTTTCGAATGAAAAAAAAAAAAAAAATCTTGCAGATCGGACTGATCGAAACACAAACCTATAAGGTTTCCTTTATTTTTTTAATGTAATACGTTTTGATATGTAAAATAATAAACCTATATTAATAATCGGCTTGGACTTTTCATGAAACACATGTTTTACTAGTTGACCCGTGCGAAGCATTTACGCTCGACAAAAAGAGTTTAAAAAATGTGGCTTTTTTTAATAAAGTAATTCTCTAAAATAGAACCAAACTGTGACTTGCTAGTTTATTTTTCGCTGACAGCGATGAAACAATCGTGAAAATAAAGTCTTGATTTTGAAGGTTGATAAAGTGTCAAAGAAGTTATAGCGTACCCGTGAAACGAACTTTACGACACTGTGATTTACCATGTTTTAACGAACGTTTTATTTTCTGATTTAAATGCAACATCACAATTGTGTTTCAGAATCCTGTATACCAAAGAAGTTTCTATCATTTTTCACAAAGATTTTCTCAGCATTTAGCGGAAAAAATTAGTCATTAAAAATTACATTTTTTGGTCCTCGAGAGGGTCAACCACGCGTTATTAACAAGGCTACTAACTAAAAGGCTTACCAACTAAGCTAATAGGCCTCTTTCTCGGGATACAATATGCTGAAGCAATGCGTAATACAGTAACAAAATAAACTGAAATCAATACCCCTATTTTATTTAACAGTTTTTAAAAAGTTATTCCACAGTTTATAGTGTTTAAACTAATGCTTTGTTTCTGGATTTTTGAAACAGCAGAACTGCGTTTTCTAACCCTGCAAAGTGATAGTAGTAGATGAGTGTAGATTTAATATTCATGGAAGCTTCAATTGTAATTCTTCTGATGAAAATGAGTAATTATAATAATATTCTTCGGCCTGGCTGTAATTTACAACGTTTGCATTATTATCATGATGCTCTAGCTCATCTGTTTCCAAACTTTTTTCACAAATGAACCCTTAGTTCTTCACTTCACATTTACTTCAAAGAACTCCATTCTTATTAATGACCTGAAATTCAAACGCTAGTCATTCGCTATCACAATTACTTTCTTCTATATTCAAGAAACTTGGGGATGAAACTTAAGTTAGGGCTCCACGGAACTCATTTTAGGAATCGTTGCTGTAATCAATGGAACCAATTGATCTCCATTCCGTTATGATGAGCATTAAAGCAGTGCACAACAAAAAGCAGAATAAGGGCCATGCTCCACATCGACGTAAAGCAGAAAAATTAGGCAGAAGCGTAAAATGGATTCAATGGTGTTCCTATGGAAAGTACCCGGATTTTCGGTTTCTGCCTTCAGTTTCGGTCGCGTTTTACGCTGATGTGGAGCATGGCCCTAAATCAGTTTTTTTTTTCACAAAACAACGAAATAGTAAATCGACTTTTTAGCTTTCACCAAAAGAGTTTGAAAAATCTTTTAAATGCTGTTTTATTAAGTTTCATAAAGCAGTGACTCTCACAGAAATTCATTTCTGAGAAACAATACATATGATTTTAAAAATACAGATTCTTGATAGATTTATACTTACTCGATTATTTTTGGCAACTCCATTTATTGCCTGATAATATGAGAAGAATTATTTCCGTTCAATTGCCTTCTTAAACGCAAGCATTATCTGAATTTGAAGGTAATTTGTTCAAGATCTCGATACAAACTTTGAAACTATATTCTACACTATTGTTACGATTGCATTCTTACATAAATACTAACAAAACAGATTTCTATTACAGCAGGAGTCTGTTGATTCACAAACGCTCTTTGAAAAACTTCCAGAATGAATGATAGCAGAAGTATGTTTATTTTCCAGCCGAATTCTGTTGGATTCTCTCTTGTTTGCACAAAAGGGGGGAAAACTTAATTTTCCTTTTTGCAAGCTTAAACTCACAGTAGTAGGATAAAGCGATTTGAAAATTTCCCAATCGACCTACAAACTATGCATTTGAAAAAGGCTTTTTCGTGAATGTTTTTGAAGGAAGAAACATGCTAATCTGAAATTCTAATGTCGAATAAGAATTCTTCCATAAAAATCTCCTTCTTAAAATCGATGATTGCGTTAGGTTTTCTTTCTGAACCTTAAAAATAATGTATTGTCTTCTTGTAAAAGAATTTCAGTGGTGGTGGTGGTACTATTCTGGCCTTCTGAATATTTAATAATGGGATAATTAGCCGCTAGTGTGATGTTACGATTGCAGCGTTTAGATTATATCTGTGAGCGAACATCATTTTTACATTTAATATTTCTCTGTATTTACGCATTTCTTTCTCAGTACAGAACAAAGTCTTGTGTCAATTGAAGACTTTTAGAGACAACGAAAGAAGTACTCAAAAAACTATTGATTTCTTTAATTAAACTGACATTTTCATTTGATTTTACGTAGTTATTTTGGTTTTTAAGTTTTTAAAATAACATATAGTATTAGCACCTTTGTAGACAGAATCTGCAAGCTGATTCATTGATTTCAACTTAGATCACAATAATTGAAATGAACTGTTATTTCTAAATTCTCAAAGGAAACCGTTAATGCTTCTAATAGAGGTCTAAAGGGGAAGTGTGTGTGCTTAATCCTCAGCCATAAATGAAAATCCATACTAAAGTAAGACTCAAATTCTTGCTTTCAAAGAAGGATGCAAGAAGAACACAAGAGGTCAAATATTCAACTTAGGTTTCTATTGAAACATCAAGCAAATGTTTATGGAAACCTGAAAATGCTAAAAGTCCATTACTGGACTCCTGGAATCAAAGTGGCTATTTTTAATTTGGCGTACTTAATTGCACATTAAAATTAATTTCATGCAATATTCTTACACAAATTCTGTCGCAACTTATCTCATCTGTGACAGAATTTGTGTTCTACTTTTTTATGAATCATCCTTTCATTGAATTTTGAAGAGTTTTTACAAGGATGAGTAAAAAACTAAGTTTTCCCTGGCTACTGGGCAGAGGTGTGTATGAAAGTCAAATAATATAAGACATGAAAGATACGACACAGCTACATACATTGTGCTGGTTACATTGTTAATATAAGTGTCAAGCATGTTGAGACGTTTGTCATACCGCAATGATAAGCTTAGAAAAGTCTTCTAGAAAAGCATCACAGCTTTCTATATGGGCGCAGCGTTGAACGGTAATGAGTGAAAAACGACACAGCTGGTGGCACATCGGCTGGCTTTTACAGATCTGGTGTTCTGGTGTTGGATGACAATGCAAGAAAACACTCGGAGACCGCCTGGGCAAAACCATATTGCAACTCTTGGTTGAGAGCGCCTACACCATCCACCATACTGTCCCCATCTTGCGCTAAATGACTTCCATCTGTTTTCGAAACTCTCAAAAAGGCGCTTTGGAAGCAATACTGAAATAAAAAAGCCGTAAAACGATTCTTCCGTATGCAAAGCAATGAGATTTTCCTGGATAGCTTTTCAATCGGTATGGCAAATGTTTCAATGTCGTTGGTACTATTGCGAAGTTATCTTTCATGGTTCATTCTATTTTTCAACTTCACATCTCTGACCAGTAAACAGGGGAAACTTATTTTCCGACTCCCCCTTGTACATAAAAAAAAATAAATAAATAAAATAAAAAATAAATAAAAATAAAAAAAAAACACATTCCTGGAAATAGTAATTTACCAATAATATTTCAAAATACTTTTTTCATTAGCATAAATCAGGAAACTAAAAGGATCTTCTGTGTATAGTGTAAATTTACTCTTGCGTTTCCATAAAAGTTTTAAAGATTTTCGATGTACTAACTAATTTAATCTTTCCTTGAAAATTCCCCTTGCATAAAGTAAAAAAAAAAAATCACCTCAGCCTCAAAAGAGATGTCTATTAAGGCTGAGTACTTTGTAATTGAATTTGCCTCTCCTGATTTGAGCACGCTGGCAATAAAAATAGTAATTTCGGTAAAGTCAAATGTACATTAAGATTGCTCATAGTTTTAATTGAATATTCTTTAAGTGCACAAAATATCACAGAAAGGCAATGCCTTTTTTTTTTTGAAATATTTAGTTATCTAGAACTGAGAAGAAAAATAAAAATTTAGACAGCAATCTATTGTATACGATTTGGAGCGAACGGCCAAATATTGAAGCTATTTAGTTATTTATATTAGGGTGGTTTTCATCTGAAATTGTAGTTATTTTACGTGACGGCACTACAATTTGTTCCATAGAAAAAAATAAAAAAAAGCTTACGCAACCAGATTGCGTCACTGACTTTCTAGGGGCGAGGGTGTTCTTTTTTTAAAAGGGTTTTAATTTTATTTTTGAGGTGTCTCCCCCTTTTTTCTTTTTCTGGTGAGGGATGATCTTAACATTTGAAAGGAGTGCCATCATTTTGAGGGGCACCCCCTGATTCTAGTATCTGTGTAATAAAACCTGTAAAAGAGATCAGCCCTCTGCCATCCCAATAAATATTTTGTTTCTTTCTTTTGTAACAGGTAAGTTTAGAGACATTTCTTGATGTACAAGCTCTTTCAATCGTTCCATTCAAATCCCTCCAGAAGAAATGAAAATTATCGGCTTAATGTGGTGTTTCTAAAATCAAAACTCAAAAAGGAGTAAGTATTTTTCTTTGGAAAAAATTGCTATGTTATTAATTATGCCGTGAAACTGTTGTTTATAATTGAAGCAAAAACTCATTTTCTACGTTCAAAATACTTCAAAAAGTTTCAACTTATAGCTTAAGGTTTCAGGCCTCAGTTAAAATGTACCGCATTTCTGTAAACGGAATTAAGTTATGTATGTTTTTTTGAAGCTTAATGTGAAAAAAGTAATTTTCCAAAACAAAGCGTACATTTAATGTAGAATAAATCTTTGTGTTGATACAGAGAGTGTAACTGAAATTTAATGCTGCAAAACATGTAAAAATAGATTATTTAATAATATTGATCTTACAAAATGGTATGTAAAATGGTATGTAAAATGGATTGGCAGCTGAGATTCTTCCATACAAAAAAACTTAAATTGCCTTTATGAAAAATGATTTTATATTAAATGTTGAAACGAAACTATTACATACAACAGGTGACAATTTATTAAAAAAAGCATTTACAATAAACCACTACTTTAATCAAGTCTATAACTTTAAGTCAGTTAATGTTTAAAGTTGTTAATTTTTTACATTTAAATGCATATAATATTTAAAAATTTTGTTTTTGAATCGAAACAATAGCGTTAAAAAATTATTCTTTGCAACCTATCTGAAACAATCTGCTGAAAATCTTTTAAATATCTGCAGAAAATTAAAGTATATTTAATACATGATTAAAATATCTCCAGAATATTTGGAGGAAAAAGAGAATTTTTTTTAATGATTTTTCGGCGAATTACATTGAAGACAAAATGAAGATTTTTTCAGTCTTCCTAAAATCTGCACAAATCTTTAAAAAAACTTAAAAATAATTTTTTCCGCACATTTTCTGCAGATTATTTTTTGCTGGGAACTTTCCATGTTTTCACAGGAAACAAAAAAAAAAGTGCATTATTTGTATTTGAGTAGGGGAGACCGGGGCAGGTTTACGCATGGGGCACGTTTACGCAGCGCACTTTTTCAGAAACGTGTTGTAGTTTGCTCAACATCGGTCACGACAGATTCATCCGGGCATCTGTCGGATATTCTCACAAGAATTTTAGCGTCAGTCGAGCTTCTGCCTAGTGCGCAGCGAGGATTATCTGTTTTCTGCCAAGATGAGTAAATTTTGTGTTCAGCCTACTAAACCTTATTGTGAACTAACAATACTTTGTTAAAGATAAACAAATATATGACCGAACGCAGAATTTAATACTCTTTTCAAAAATGTAATTGTTTTGACGGAAATGTTACTGTATTTGGTTGTACATTAAAAATAAGCTAAAAAGTAACGACGGGGCAGGTTTATGCATCGACGTCGGGGCACGTTTACGCAGTAAGAACGCGCGTAAACGTGCCCCGAAGTCGATGCGTAAATGTGCCCCAGAAGCTTTTTTAGCACCGTATCGCTATAGAACGTCTGTATTTGTAGTCCATTTAGCTTCGCAATTTCTCATTTTATGTTTAATTGAATTAAATTCATCTCTTGTGGCTAACTATCATTTAGTTCTGTACTCATACTTGTACAATTTAAATTTTATAAACTATTTAGACTGTAATTTTCTCTCTGTTACAGATGGTAAGACATTATGTTACAAAAACTCTTAGAACGAAGTTCGACATAAAACTAATGAAAAAGTAGAATGTCAGTAGAAAATTTCTTATATTTTGGACTATTTTATGAAGTTTTAAATTGTTTTTTTTTTTCAATGAAACCAAATACGAAAATAAAATTTAAATTGATAATTCACACTGAAATTTTTAAATGGTATTCAAAGTCATTTTCGCTAGATGAAGCCTCCCCCCCCCGCCCGATGCAGGCCCGTCCTTCCGAATTGGGGGAGGGGGGAATTCCGAATTAGGGGAGGGGGTCAGAGGGGGGGTCAATTAAAATAGTTTTGTGTTTTAATTGACCCCCCTCCCCCGAATGTGGGGGAGTTCGGAATTGGGGGTGGGGGGTCAGAGCGGGGTCAATTAAAATACAGTTTTGTATTTTAATTGACCCCCCTCCCCCGAATGGGGGGGAAATTCCGAATTGGGGGAAGTGGGTCAGTGGGGGGTCAATTAAAATACAGTTTTATTGACCCCCCTCTCCCGAACGGGGGGGATTCCGGATTGGGGGAGGGGGGTCAGAGGGGGAGTCAATTAAAATACAGATTGTATTTTTATTGAACCCCCCACCCTGAATGGGGGGGGGAATTCCGAATTGGGGGAGGCGGTTAGAGGGAGGTCACTTAAAACACAGTTTTGTATTTTAATTGAACCCCCCACCCCGAATTGAGGGGCAATTCCGAATTGGGGGAGGGGGTCAGAGGGGGGTCAATTAAATACAGTTTTGCATTTTAATTGAACCCCCCACCCCGATTAGGGGGGAATTCCGAATTGGAGGAGGGGAGTCAGAGGGGGGTCAATTAAAATACAGTCCCCCCAGGGGGGACTGTATTTTAATTGACCCCTCCGCCAATTCAAACCCCTCCCAATTCATTCCCCTCCGTTCGGGCGAGAGGGGGTCAAATAAAATACTGGGGGGGGGCTGTATTCGTGGTTTGTTCTGTAAAATACAGTCCCCCAGGGGGACTGTATTTTAATTGACCCCCCTTCCCCCAATTTGGAATTCCCCCCCCGTTCGGGGGGTCAATTAAAATACTGGGGGGGGCCTGCATTCGCGGTTCGTTCTTTAAAATACCGTCCCCCCAGGGGGAGTTACCCACCTCTGACCGCCCTCCCCCAATTCAGAATTACCCCTTATTCGGGGGAAGGGGGTGAATTAAAATACAGTTTTGTATTTTAATTGGCCCCCCTCCCCCCAATTGGGGAGGAGGAATTCCGAATTGGGGAGGGGTCAATTAAAATACAGTCCTACCTGGGGGGACTGTATTCGTGGTTCGTTCTGTAAAATCCAGTTCGTGGTATCGTTCTGTAAAATACAGTTCCCCCCAGAGGGAACTGTATTTTAATTGACCCCCCCCCGGACCCCCCTCCCCCAATTCGGAATTCCCGCCATTCGGGGGAGGGGGTCAACTTAAATAAAAACTATTTTAATTGACCCCCCCTCTAACCCCCCTCCCCCAATTCGGAATTCCCCCCCGATTCTGGGTAGGGGGTTCAATTAAAATACAAAACTGTATTTTAATTGACCCCAACCTCTGACCCCCCTCCCCCAATTCGGAATTCCCCCCCCCCGTTCGGGGGAGGGGGGTCAGTTAAAATACAAAACTGTTTTAATTGACCCCCCCCTCTGACCCTCTCCCCCAATTCGGAATTTCCCTCCCATCCGGGGGAGCGGGGGTCAATTAAAATACAAAACTGTATTTTAATTGACCCCCCTCTGACCCCCACCCCCCAATTCGGAATCCCCCCCATTCGGCGGAGGGGGGGTCAATAAAACTGTATTTTAAATGGCAATAAGCCCTGAGTTTGAAGTTTATCTAAAAAAAGTTCTTTTATAAATTATCTTTATTTTTTATTTTCAAACAGTGTTTGAAGTTATAAATAAAACATGTTAAATTAATTAAAAATTCATTTCTCTCAATACTTGGCACTCTAATAACGTACCCCTTAATGCGTAAACGTGCCCCGATGTCGATGCGTAAACGTGCCCCGAATTGCGTAGATGTGCCCCGAAGTTGCGTAAACGTGCCCCGATGTCGATGCGTAAACGTGCCCCGCCTAATGCGTAAACTTGCCCCGGATACGGGGCACGTTTACGCAACAGACTTTGTCCTAAATATTATTTTTTTAACTCTTAAATACAAACACAAGGCAAAAACTGAATGCATAAATTTGAACTTCATTAAATGCTTAATAAGAATATAACATTTGAAATTTCCTAAATTGAAACATAAAAATTAGAAAATTCGCGGAAAAAAATCCGCGTAAACGTGCCCCGGTCTCCCCTACAATAAGCAGATTTTCAGCTATTAGTAAGTCCTTTGCGAAGTTTTTCTTACGAAACCGTTGCTTTTAGTTTCCCTCATAGATCTTGCAATTTAGCATTTGGCGTACTTCCCTTGTGCGATATTGTCAAGTATCCATTTGGGACTCCTTATAATTTAGTATGTAGCAGTTCAATATTTTTGAGTACACCTATTGAATGACACTCCCACGGTTGTGACGTACTAGTTTCATCACTTTCTTTATTAAATCTTTCTAAATTTAAACTAGTTATTACTTATTTCGGTTAATAGTTTAGTTTGCAAATACGTATCCTTCAGCTATTGTTCTCATTTTTATTTTTCAGTTTTTAACTTGTTTTATAATTGAAGGGTTTGGAGGATGGCGGGGCTATGTTAGATATTTTGAAAATACACTGTGGGCAATGGTAAGCAATATATACAGATAAGCAAATAAAACTCGGTACATCAATAAAATAATTTTGGAAAAAAATAGAACCGACTTCAGTTAGAAATTGCTCTAAAAAGTAAAAAATATTTTTTTTTCTTTGAACACCATCGAAACTACTTTTAAACATAAGTTTTGAAGTCGGCTCAAAAACAATGTATAGAATCATACGCAACTACAATTCAACTACATAAATTTTAATGGATCCAGGTTCTTTAAGAGCATTCGCATACATTTTATTCATTACCACACATTCGTGTAATGGTACAAATAGTCTGCTTTTAATTTTCAATGGTTTCTCTGAAAAATGTTGGCAAAATATGGTTAAATGTCATTTTACCATCGTTTTTGCGCCGACTTCAAAACTTATGTTTAAAAGTAGTTTCGATGGTGTTCAAAGAAAAAAAGTTATTTTTTACTTTTTAGAGCAATTTCTAATTGAAGTCGGTTCTATTTTTTTCCAAAATTATTTTATTTTATTCTTTTTAGTGTAAGTGTACTTATGAAATAAGGTAATGTTTCCATTACGAAACTTCACCTAATTTTCTTAAGTAAATGCTCCATAAAATAAACTGAAAAAAAAAGTAAGAAACTATCAACGCGTCTAAAATTTTAAACTATTGACACTAAAAAATAATCTTTGTTATTCTCTGGTATTTATTTGTGTACTAGCTTAATCAAAGCCATTTAAATATCAACGGCTTTTCAACTAATTTATATTTCAAAGCAATTCTAGTTTCTCGTTGTTCTTAAGATTTTAACACATACTACGTACGTTCCCGCTAATGAGTTTCATGTTTGATTTAGTTAAGCCTTCATGTAAAATTCTCATTATCATTATTATTACAGTTTCATATCAACCACTTTTGTAACAATGGATTTCATATTTAATCATTTAGGACAAATCGCTTTAAATTCGACTACTTATTAATATTTCATACTTACTCCAGAGAGGCCTTGGTTCAAAATTTTTATCATGATTACTATTAATATTGCTGTATGTTTGGCAACAAAATTTTTGCAACAATGGATTGAAAATTTAATCATTTAATGGGGAAATGACATGAAATTTACTGTTTTCCTTAATAACTTTTTTCTAGTGAACAAATATCGTCATATGAGTACATGGTACCTAAGTTACACCATCTCCTATCGATTAAAAATAGAATCGCCCAAATCGAGTCAGTAGATTAGATGTTATGTGCGAACAAAAAAAAAAAAAAAAAAAAAACATACGCTTTGAATTGATAACCTCCTCCTTTGTTGAAGTCGGTTAAAAAGTAGATCTCATTAGACCAATTTAATACGCACACTAACAACAAAACCAGAAAACAAAAAAGCTGCAACAACTGCAACAATGAGACTTTGAACTCTGATTATCGCAGTTTCGGTTTTGTCACATAATCTTTATTTTCAAGTCCTTCAATTGCGGTCTAAATATCTCAAGTAGTACTTAAGAAAGAAAGGCGTGCAAAATTTAAGAAAAAGAACATCGTAGAATAATAGTAACAAAACAATATTAGTTTATTATTTAAGTGGGAAATGAGCACAGATGTTATAAAGTGAGTATTCAGAATTGAAGAAGAAAACAGTTTAGATAAGGGAAGGGGGAAAGCAAAAACAATTTTTAGGTTAACATAATAGTATGTAATGTTTTTAGTGTGATTTTATCTTATATGATTTGTCAGGAAAATATAAATCGGTATTGGAACAAAACAACTTGGATTTAATCTTCAAACTGTTGCATTTTCTTCTTTGTAACGAAATCGCACTTCCTTAAAAACTAAATATACTATTACAGAAAATACACTTTAGTGTAAGTTTTCCTGAAGCAGTGTTTACGTTCCTGGAAACATCTAATCGATAACTCAACCCTTAGCCGTCATTTTATTTGCAATAAATGTTTTGATCTCGGGGAAGGGATTTTTGAATGTATTTTTAAACGTATTCTAAAAGTGAATCATCCGGAAATAAGAAAATAAACCTTAACTTAAATCTGAGACTTTAGCTACGTCGAATTTTTACTGCATCTGAAATGCTTCAATAAAAACATGTTTATTTTCATTTTCTTTTAGGGAAGGAAAGTAAAAGAGAGAGAAAAAAAAAGAGACATCCTTTAAACAACCTCCTTTGAATATAAAAGTTTTTATCAAGAAGAATCCATTTTCATCTTCATAGTCTCGAGGTTTTAGAGGTTTTTCTTGAAACAACGCTCATCTATTTTATTGTAGCGTCATAAATGAAGTATTGAAATAAAACAATTTAAAACGTTTTTCGGAAATATATTAACTCTATCATTACTTTGTGAGATTAAAAATAATAAATATAACTCCGTTGACTTGTTTTAATGAATTTTCGAAAAAAGTTATAGCTTAAATTCAAACGATATACCTTGGGAATGTGCATTTCTTCTGGAATATTTATTTCTTCAATGTTTGAAGAATGCAAATAAATACGGTGAACTCTTACTTATGCGCCGGCCCAAAGGACCAACAGAAAAAGGCGCATAAGTGAGAGAGACGTATAAGTGAACAAGCATATTTTAAGGACTAAAACGCAACATAGTTTCTAATGAGAGAGTGAATAAGAATTTTTCTATAGAAAAGGGACATTTTACTACGATTTGGCACTTACTGTAACGTAACTACAATGATAAAAAAGAAAAAACAAAAATTGTAGTATACCTAATTATAAACAGTTCTCTTTAAAACGATTCATAATAGATAATTGACTCTCTCCGAACTCTAGTTCAAGCGGAAAAAATGCCTTATGTGAGTGATTGAGGCAAAAGATTAAAGAGGAAAGTGAAGAAAAATGCTCATTTTTTTGAAGAAAATAATTTTTTATTATATTTTAGGGCAAATTCGGTGCATAAGTGAAATATTTATCTTTAGAGCGACTCATAAACGAATGATACTATCATTTTTTTGCTATGGCATGTGCTGAGACTATTTAAAATCGTCGTATAAGTGGAAAAGGCGCATAAATGAGGCGGCGTATAAGTGAGAGTTCACTGTAATTCCTTTCCAACCAAATAATTCCTTTTTCGGCCTACTTTTAAATTAAGTAAAAAAGAATAGATATAATACAGCTGAGTGATGTATATATAAATAAATATAGAGCTATTTCTTGATTGAAATTACCGACACCTGCTTGCTTTTTAGCGCCTGTGTGGCAACCTTTATTAAACTATACTCAATAGTGCAACAGCTCATGATGACCTGAGCTTGCTGTGCCCAGATCAGTTTATTATACACAAAACTCTGGGGTACAATACAGATTTTCCAGTTAGGTTATCAATCGAACGCGGAACCCCCCCCCCCAAGGTTTAGTTCCCAAGCACGCTTGATACTCGCTTTATCTTCCCACTGAATTGACAAAAGGCTTGAATGACAGTTCCCAATCGAGTCCGAGTTGTGTCGTGGAAGCGCGAAGCGCTACTACTGAACTACTGGACTTTATTATTGCCTGGATTATGGTAGAAAACCCAACTTTAACACTTTATTTATATTTTCTACTCTTAAATTGAGATAAAAAAATTTAGAACCAAATATATGAGAGTAATTATTAAAAAATCCCCTCCGAAATATGTAATTAAACACAACTAACTAAGGTTACGGGCAGGTAACCCTAGCGCGTTTTGTGACACGGCATATAATGTTGTATGAAATATTCATTTTATTTCGAAACTCAATGTAGATAGGTGAAATTAACTTGGATCTTGCACTATTTTTGAAGTTTTCGTCGTAGAAGATGTCTATATTTGTTAAAGAATATTGTTTCGATTAACAAAGCAGCAGGCTTTGTAATCGATTTGAAACAAGAAATTTATGTCATAATAATTGATAAAATAAACGCCGCTTCGCTGCTGAAAAACGCAATACAAATTTGCATTTTTAATTTTATCTACTCATTCATCTTGCTTGCAAGCAATAATTTGTTCATAAGTCTGCGTCTGATGCGTGCAAAATTATTTATGTACATACCAATTATATTAATGCATGAATGCCAAGAACTTCCTAAATTAAATTTTTAAGTTTAAAGGTTCAGTAACATGCATTTCACCTTGTAAGGGGAAAAGAAATAACTTATTTTAAAATCTGGCAATTAATTCTGGGCACGTACACAATTTTTCTTTCTTTAAAGCTCTTATTTGTGGATTTACGTAGATTATTTTGCAAAAACAACCGTCAAGATTTTTTTTAGTTTAAAAGATTAACTTGGTTATTAGAGTAGCTTAACTTTTTGATTTTGAAAAAAGAATTGTCATGTGATAATGGGGTATGATTTGGCGTATTTGAATTGTTGGTAGTTCCTTTCTTTTTTTATAGGCTGAATTACAACATTGCAAATATTTTAATTATTTTTTTTCTATGGCATTTTTCGTCCATTATACTCCTGAAAATAAAGGAAAAACAGATTTTTTTAAATATTCATTGTCTGCAGTGTTTTGTTATACAAAAATGATTCGTTTGCAGATTTTCATTAGATAAGGAAAAAATAAATCCCCCAAATATAAAAGCTTTTCACCTCCCATTACGATAACCAATATTGATCAGTATTACTAACTTTGCATATATTAAAAGTGGTTAATGATTTTTTTAAGAGAAGAAAATAGCACAAATTAATAAATAAAAGGGACACTAGTACTGGGACACTTTCAAAATTCGCATTTTTAAGGATTTCTGCAGAAATAAGAGATAATTGAAGGGTTTGGTGTTGAAGCGGCTTTGCTACATTTTTTGAAAATACACCCTGGACAAGGTTAAGCAATGAAAACAGGTAAGCGAATAAAACTTGATACATTCGACCAATTTCATACTCTCCCTTAATGACAAAACCAGAAAACAAAAAAGCTGCAACATGTGCAATAGTAAAAATTTTGAACTTTTAACTTCTCTCGCAATTTCGGTTGTCACATAGCCCCTTCCTCTACCCAAGCTACTCAAATATAAACTAATTTCTGAAATTTACAGCTTATTCCCAGCTATTTACGATGAATTATGGTTCAAAAAACGTTTTTACTTCCACCCCCATCTCTTTGTCTCCTGAATGCTTAGGTGATTTATTTTTTATTGCGAAATGTCAGTTGAAACCTATATTTTATGGGACAAACGTTACAGAGACTATTGGTCTCTTATTTCTCGAGAAGTCCTTAAAAATGCGCATTTTTGAAAGTGTCCCAATACTTTTGGTGACATAGTGCAAATATGCAAGAAAATATTTACGTAGCCAGCATCCTTCCTGCATGCTGCAGAAATGTAGAACAATAAATTTAAAGCTTCTTCGAGCAGCATTCGTACACTTCAAGAGGTAAAAAATAAACACAAATGCACAGCCCATTAAATCTCAGCAGCTGAAGTGGGAACGAGAACAAAACAGCGATGATGGTAGTGATTTGTGAAGCACTTATAAAAAGTATCGCCTTTGTTACTTACTTTCATACGTGCCACTCGTAGGAATGAAACATGGTGGTCACGACGCGGCCATCGCCGCGCCATTTTGAAGAAGTGTTGCAGATAGAAGCGCCTCACAATCATCTAATGTATTTTTGTTTGAAGCTTTTAATATGAATTCAGTTTAAAAGGTTTGTGGCAAGGTTTGTTTTTTTGCAAATAAGCTTTTAAATTGGCTCTTTTTCGAAAATTTACCTAATGCAAATTTTAAAGGCAGCTGTGTAAAAAACAATATTATAGGCCGCCGTTTATATGAATCACGTTTGTTCCAAATAGTTTTGATTATATAAAGAGGCTAATTAAATGAAGATGTATCCCAAGTAGCACACGTTTTTTTAAAGGTTGTAAAATGGTTATTAACGTTGTGACAACGGATTAAAAACGTTTATAAAACGTTAAAACGTTTTTTGTGCTACCTGGGATATTGTTCCGTTCTAGGCGATTTGATTCACGTGACAGATTCAATTAACCGGAGCCCACTTTATATGTGTCTATTAAACTCCAGGGCTGGGCTAATACAACGGAATGAACAATAAAAAACAAACATGGGTTAAAAATTCCTCAAAATAATCACCGCCCAGATATGCTCGGCGTCGTGCGGGATAAAATGCAACATACGAAATCCAATTAAGTATTTTTTGACAACGTGGTCAGTGAAATCAGTGTGAAGGACAATGTGAAATCAAACTTAAATGTGTTATTGATCTGTGACGATTTTCTAAGAAAATGTGCTTTCAGTTCTGAAAAAATAACAAGAAGTTCTGTCAAGAACTAAACGAGCCTACTTTCCCGTACATCGACATCGGCATTCTAGCATCTGATCATTATTCTCTTGATTATCTAAGGCTAAAAATTATGTCAAACATACCTTTTTAGCACTTGAAGCTGATTTCTAAAAGCAAAATATACCCCTCTCATCAGATGAAATAGACACATAGAAAGTAAATAAATGAATAAATAAAGCTTTGTCGCACCTTTTAAAGAATGTACCCTAATAGCACAATGTGTCACGGATAAGTCACAGTGACGTCACTGCGAGTCACAAGCGTCACAGTCACACCGTGACTCAATTGTGACGACGCACAAAAGTCACATTGTGACTCGTTTGCGACATTTGCGTGTGACTTCACTACAACGTCGCTGTGACAGCTGAATTGTGACCGGTCACAATGTAATGTTGTGGAGACGTCACATTGTGACCTTAATGTGAATTTTCATTAAAATATTTTTTTACCGATTGAAGACCGAATTAATAATTTTACGTTACAAAATCAGTCAAAAAATTTTTTTAAGAGCTTCAATCACTTTCTAACAGACAGCAGTAGCAAAAGCGACCAAGTGACAACCACTTGCGAATGTCAATCCGTGATGACGTCAAAATTGCAGTGACGGCCCTTACAACGTCAATGCAATTTTGGACAATTTGTGACTATTCCGTGACAACATGACACAGTCACGGAAACCGTTGTCGTGTAATTGTGTATTTGATGCGACGTTTTGATAGTTTGTATCGGTTATGCGGCTTCTCATCATTGTCACTATCAAATTTCTTTACTTACTTGTGACCTTTAAATGACGTCGCTGTAAAGCCCTGTAGTGATTTACAGCAGATGCGAAAACGGGGTATGATTATGAATAGCACAGTGACAAAAATAAGACGCTTTTGTGACTCGGGTACGTCACAAGTAAAGTCCCAAAGAGGTGGCTGCAACTTACGAATGAAAATTCGCGGCGACATCACAAGTGCGATGTTGCAGTGACGACGCCTGGTAGCACGAAGGCAGTCGATGTCACTTAGTGCTGGTTTTGCGCCTTATTTGTGACTTTTAAATGAAATTCTTCAAAGCATTATTGCGATTTAAAAAAGTCGCAACAAACGGGGATGTGACTACGAATTGCACAGTGACCAAAATAAGACGCTTTTGTGATACCTCACAAGCGAAGTCGCAAAGATGTGGCAGCAACTTACGAGTGTTAGCTCGCGGAGAAGTCACAAGGCGGAGAAGTCCTCAGGTGCCGTCACTGTGAAGTCGCACTGTGACGCTGCCGCGACTTCACGCGTACGTCACTGACTGGTCGCATCGGTCGCTGTGACTGTGATGTGAGGTCGCTAAACCGTCACTGGGAGACCTAGGTTGCAATTGTGTCGTCAGGCGTTGTCACTGTAAAGTCGCATTGTGAAGTCGCCGTTGCTGACATTCGTAAGTAACTTGGTTGCGACTTCACTTGTGACGCATGCGAGGGTCACAAAAGCATTGCATTAGCAACGCCTGAAGACGCAAGTGGGACTTTTCTCTGACGTCGTGGTAAAGTCGCATTGTGACTTAAAACTGTCACATCGACGTGGATGTGACTCACTTTGTGACCACAATGTGACCTTCAGCAGCTCTTTACTTTTTGAGTTTCCTCTTGTAACTCTCGTCTAGTATAGTGGTTAGAATTCTTGGCTTGCATCCAGACGACCCGGGTTCGATTCCAGGCGTGGGACAATGGGTTTCGCAGCGTAACGGTTGGCGGAAAGTATGTTGATTCAATCCAGGTTCTTATATCAGTGATTTCTGATGTCAGTAAAAGACTCTTTTATTTTTTCAAAATTAAAAAAAATATTTTATGACAGGTCGTCGGGCGCCGTCACTGTGAAGTCGCATTGTGACGCCGCCGCAACTTCACACACAGGTCACTGACTGGTCACATCGGTCGCTGTGACTGCGATGTGAGGTCGCCAAACCGTCACTAGGTGACCTCGGTTGCAATTGGGTCGTCATGCGCCGTCACTGTAAAGTCGCATTGTGACGTCACCGCGGTCGGACATTCGTAAGTCGCGGTGACGTGGTTGCGACTGCGCTTGTGACACGCGTCACGGGTCACAAAAGCGTCACATTTTGGTCACTGTGCTATCAGGGTAACTGTTACAGTTCTTCCGTAGAAAAATTCCTCAATTGTTTTCAAAAAAAAATTAAAAGTACAAAGTACATCAAAACACATTTTATCAAAGAAAGAAAAAAAATAAAGAAAAAAAAAAGAAAAAAAACTCGTCCGTTGATAAAATGTTTCGAATTTCACTTTTAATCCGTTGCCAGTTGTTAAATATAAATAAAGAATAAAATGCCCTCGTGAATGAAACATTTTTGTTACAAAAAAATCGTCTGCCAAAAATAATAATAATAATAATAAATTCAATAAAACAAATGAATAAATAAACAAAAAATCGTCTGCACAGTCAGTCATTTTTTTTCGGACTGTTTACTCAAAAGTTATTAGGGGTGACAGCTTGCTTGAGCGGTTCAATGTTGAACGAAAAATTGTTCAAATCGGAAATGTAAATACGGGAATGAAGTATCCTTGAAAAGTTCTTTCCAACAAAAAAAAGTTTGTTCAAATCGGACTGTTCATTAAAAAGTTAGTATCGCGGGACCGGTTATTTGAGCGGCTCAAAGTTGAACCAAAAATTGTTCAAATCAAAAACTCAAATATGAGAATGAGCTGTACTCGCCGAGATCTTTCCAACAAAAAAAAGTTTGTCCAAATCGGGATGTTCATTCAAAAGTTATTAGGGGGGGACAGACAGACAGACAGACAGACCGACCGACCGACGCACAAATTCCCCATCTCAATACCCTACTTTCAAATTTTTAATTTTTCGATATTTATTTCATTTTTTTTGTTTCTTTTTGACTTTTTTTTACTTGGCGATATTTTTTGAACTTGGCGATATTTTTTGGACTTGGCGATATTTTTTGGACTTGGCGATATTTTTTGGACTTGGCGACATTTTTTAGATGCATTAAGCCAATTTTAATGCTTTTTTCGTCTCTTTTATTTTTAACGGGAAAGTAGGCTAAAAACAAAAGTGTTATATATTCAAGGGCAAATACTCACGAAAGAATCATTTCTTAACTATTTGGATTGAGAGAAGACTCCGAAAATCACACGAAGCAAAAACAATATCAAGCGCAAAATTAGTTATCGAGAGGAAGTTGTGATGAAGCACTAAATAGTTATTTGAAATGATGGAAAGCCTTTAAAATATTTGAGATTTTATGTGGAAGTCTCAACTAAAAGTAGAATAAAAAAATCTGGTATGTTCCCCACACTACTTTCTTTTACGTGTGTTTCTTAGAAGATGCCTTAAGTGTTAAAACAGTGCTTGGAGTGATCAAGATTACAATTCAAACATTTACATCCCTAGTTTACACGAAACAATGCAAAAAAATGTTTTACAATGATTAAGTGCCTAAAATCTTGGCGATATATCGCCAAGTGGTCGGACCAATTCACATCATTTTAGTCTGCATTGAAATTAACATTGATTTCCCCCGAAAAAGGGGTAAAACAACCCCTTGGGAACATTGGAATGCAACCACAAGGGGAGGTGCACAACTAGACCCCCCTCAGAGCCCACATAGCAAACTAGAAGTTTCTATGGCATACAGTTTTTGAGTTATGTGACATATATACATACATACATACATACATACGCACATACATATACGTTCACGCAGACGTCACGAGAAAATTCGTCGTAATTAACTCGGGGGTGGTTGAAAAGTATTTTTCGGCTGGTTATATGTTGGTAGGTACATATGCACGTGCTGACAGGTCGAAAAAACTACTCAGTATTCACTCGAGGGTGAGCAAAATCAAAATTTAGACCCAAATTTGAGTGAATTTTTCTTCGCGATCACAATACTTCCTTTGCTTCGTAAAAGGAAGTAAAAAGAACATGTCAGATTTTTTTCTAATCTCTTGATATGCCCAGTGAAGACACGATCAAACTGAAATTTTTAGTGAAATCAGACGGATAGTTCTTGAGTATATAAAGGACATACATACATAGGTACAGACATACATACATACATAAATTTTTATATATAAAGATGCGTGTTTATCAGTACATTATAAGAACTATTTAACTTATTCATTTTTCATTAAGGTATCTCACCACTTTGAAAAGTCGATTTTCGACTAAAATTTCAAACTTTTTTTTATGTTTGATTTAGAAAATATGAACGGTTTTCTTTCGAAAACTTGAAATTTGTTCCTACTATAATTAGAAGCGAAGAAAACGTCATTTTAATATGGATCCACTGCTGTTTTTTGTACCGGAAGTTAGGACTTGATGTTTAAAATTAAAACATAAATTAGGGGATTTTTCAAATCTAATTATTGGTAAAAAAAATTAAAAAATAGCAAAACATTTGAACTGGACCGTAACAGAGTCAGAAGAAGGTGTAGTTGGTTATGATACTTTTTAAATTGATATGGGTAGCAATGCGCGTCATATGTTTGAATAAAAATCTTTAACTGCATTTATCTCAGAATCGATTTTTCGTTGTTATTATTTGCGACAAATTCCATAAATCTGTAAATTATGAATATTTTTGCTTGAAACTTGCCATGCGGCATTATATTGATATTCTGGAGGGCCTGAACTAGAGTTATAGCTCTAAAGTAAAATACACTAGATTTGTACTAATTTAAGTACTGTGACACTTACGAAATCACCAATATTTTCATATCTACAGTGCGTTTATGTG
Organism: Uloborus plumipes; assembly: GCA_038373865.1. Classification (NCBI taxonomy): domain Eukaryota; kingdom Metazoa; phylum Arthropoda; class Arachnida; order Araneae; family Uloboridae; genus Uloborus; species Uloborus plumipes. The sequence goes on from JAXGGA010002000.1 coordinate 110,292, forward strand.
CATATCTCCAAATTAGAAACAACTATAACTTAAACTCTAGTTCAGGCCCTAGAGTGTATTATGGTGAATCTATAAACAAAAATGTGTTAATTTTCATGCATAATTGTGGTTATGACAGCCCATTTAGTATTTATCGATTTTCGGCCTAAAATACACCAAAATTGCATCATTGCTACAAAGTATATACTATTTGGCAGTATTTATTTTTTTTTTCCAACTAATTTTATGCCCCTTTTTCTAAAAACACCAAAGAAATAAATGTTTTGTCATATTTTTTAAAAAACTTGTCCGAACGTAGTGAGATACCTTAATAAGTAGAACGTTTCCTAAAAACTACTTTAGCCGAAAGTATCTTTTGTTGTTTTGAACCTCCAGAAAACACAAGTAGATCTTCCAGAGAAAGGGCAAATCAGGAAGTGACTCAGTCAAGTGGGTTGAAGATAAGCATCTTCATTAGCAGGCCATAAGCACTCGCTCTTTCAAAGTCTAAATGGTTTCTTTCAATAAAATATGTTCGAATATGCTATCTGTTGCCAAAATGTGATAAACAATTCTAACCTTGAGACTACTAATTAGCCCAAAAAATGCCGTTCAATAGTTACTAAACTAAAAAGGATGTTTGATGCAGAAAAACTTCTACTTCACTCTAAAGTGGTCAAAATATGTCTTAGAGTTTAGCTTGTTATACTTCTTTCTTAAAAAAAAAAAAAAAAAAAAAAAAAAAAGAATATTTCAATGTAAATGCATCAACTCAAATGCGGAAATGTTACTTTGCAGCTATCTCTCTCAGCTCTTGACCATTGCTATTTAGAGTCATAATTTATTTGACTTTAACTAGCGCAAGCTTTTGCATCTTAAATTATCTTTTCGGAATCTATTGAGAGTAGTGCCAAATTTTTAATAAGGCAGAACAGTCAAGTGGGGAGTTTAAATTGAATTTTAGGAGAGACACTTTTCAAACATATATTACAATGTGCAAATATTTTCTTTAAGAAAATGTAGGATACTAATTAGAGATTAAAATAATAAGAAAGGAACAAAATATAAAAAAGTCATCAAAATAGAATTATATTCCGCAATAACTGTATGGTTCAGTAGCTCTCTCGTTAACCTATTACTACCATTCTAATTAAATTGATAGCGAAAACTGGAAGGTACCCTGCATCACTATCCAGGACTTTTTTTCTAATACATGAAAGAAAATGTCCTTGCAATTTTTTAAAGTGAGATTTATTACTGAAAGTTCCTTTCAATACAACGATGTCAATCCTAGTAGAAAGTTATATGTTAAAAATAGTTACTAGTAAGTACAAAATAAACTACAATAAACGTTAAGTATCTTGTTGTGTTCCAAATTCCCTTACACACCTAAAATGCCCGTCTGGCTTTGAAGTATAAAACTGCACAAAATATAAACTATCATTTCAAGAACAGAAACTATAGATTATGAATTGCTCTCTTTATATTATAGTTTTCGAAACTTTCTGTTTTTTTTTTTTTTTTGAAACATGTAATTTTTCCTAAAGTGTTTAATTATATTTCAAGCTCATCTAGCTGAATATTTAAAACTGTTACGCACAATCAAATATTAGTATTAACCGTCGTAATAACTCGGTTACACTTGTCATAAAGCCTCTTAAACAAAATCGTGCTGTTTTAAAAATTTTTCGATTTTCAAACAACTGTTTTCAATACTAAAGTGTACTTATATTATTTGAAAAGTCACTATGTAAAATTTTTATGGTTTGATTTCCATTTAAAAGTTATTTTTATATAGAATATTGTGTATGAGCCTGCAGTACTACACTGCAACCTTTCTTGACAAAAACACCGTGACGTTTGCGTGGGGTTAGCCTATGAAAAACGAGCTAGATAAAATGGCACAGCCTACTTGGCGAATTAGAGAAGATCGCTGACTGCTTGTGAGCTCTTATTGTCTCCGCCCGTAGTGGAGTTCAGTTTCAAGTTAAGTTGCTTTCTATACTACACTGCAAGGTTTCTTGACAAAAACATCGTGACGTCAGCGTGACGTTAGCGTGACGTTAGCCTATGAAAAACGAGCTAGATAAAACGTCACAGCCTACTTGGCGAATTAGAGGAGATCGCTAACTGCTTGTGAGCTCTTATTGGCTCCGCCCGTAGTGACGCTCAGTGTCAACTTAAGTTGCTGTTTAGTATAGTATAGTGTTTTTCAAAGATATACCCGGGACATTGTACTTTTTAATCTTGCTTTGTCAGATATTTCCAAGTGTTCCTCATTTTTGATAATTTATTAAAGAACTTTAGAAGCTGAAGAAAATTATTTTAACCGATTAGACGGGGCCCGATCAAACCAGTGATGTCCAAGTACTGGTAAAATTTGGTGCTCTTCACTTGAAAAAAAAAAAAAAAACATTTTTAAGCAGTTGTTTAAAAAAAGGGGGGGGGGATGAAATAAAGTTGCCCTATTTTGGTGCTCCTAAAATTACTTGCCCAGATCTACGGACCTACAGGACCGATTAGAGCACGTTTTGATTCCTCGGACGGGGGTGAAATAAAACCCGCCTCTTTAATTATTCTTTAACCGTTTATGCCCCGACGGGACTAAGAAGTCCCGTTTATATTAATTTAGTATTATGAATGCTAAATGGCTAGAATCGAGTTGGTACTAGAAAGTACTACTCTTTGTACTTAGCTGAGAGGCCGACTGATGGTACCTGCAATCGGAAACAGTTTTCTTAGGGGCCCTAAGGTGAAGGGCCCATGGGGGGGGGGGAGAGGACCGCATAAAATTTGCAAAAATTTTCTACTCGGTATTTTTGATGGTTGATGTATTTTCAACTAAAAAAATTCAAAAAATATAAAAGAAAATTCATTGCCAAATTAATTTGGTAGGCAAACTATAGTTAGGTAAATGATACATCTTTGCTCTATTTTCTGGACCAGTAGTACCAAACCTACGCCCCGCGGGGCACACCCGGCCTGAAAAGCTAATTCGTGTGGACTGTTGTTTTGTTTAATGTTGCATACCGAAAAACACTATGAGAATGTTACAAAATTCAGAAATCCTTTTCTGAAAAATTGATGCATTTAATAAAATAAGTATCAACTAATGATAACATTAAAAATTGGTTTTTAAATTTCTGCCTTTTTCATATTTTTCCTTGTTATTCAAATTAAGAAAAAAATTATTTGACATTTTATATGCGTTCTGGCCAGCGAAAATGATTTTAATATAAGGTCCGGCCCAGGGGTAGAAAAAGATTGGTCCCTACTTTTCTGGAAAATTCATGCTTGTTTTATGTTATTTCATTTTAACCATTTCATCTAAATACTATCTTTGTTTAAATAACAAACATTAAACCTTCCTGAAAGTCAAAGATAATTTTTTAAACTATTTTCTGCTAGTTACATAAACCTAAACACACATATCAGTAATAACGGTGATGAGTTTGCCTAATGGGAGAAGTGGTAAAGAGAAAAGAATGCTTTGATACATAGACGGAATTCTCAGAACAAACATGAGAAAAGGAATAGAAAAATAAAAAATAACTTTAAAATGTTTCAAATAGAATCAAAACCAAATCTTACTGCTTTTATCTTGATGTAGTTTGAAATATCCTTTAAGCAAATGCTTTCTCTGAATTTTTCAGCAGAAAATGAAAATCCATATTTCATTCTCGATTTTGTTTTCATTTTTATTCGAGGTGATTTCGAACAAAAAGTGTCAGGGCAAGCTGCAGAATTTATTCATGAATGAAAGAAATACTTCCATGCGTAACTTGGCCATTTATTAAAACACGAAGTAACATACACTGCACTGAGAAAATATTTTTTAGAAAAAAACCTGTGTGTAATAGGTACTTCTGTTAGTTTTCATCTTTTCCTAAAGTTTCAAATAAAATAATACAAAAGTTTTACAAATATTTAATCAAGGAAGCAAATTACTTTTATGTTAGTTTTAAGAAAAAATGCGATTTTAGCAATTATTTGTTCACCATAGAATATGCGGGTTAATTATTAAAATATCTAAATGGAAGTTTTTTAAAAAAAGATATTGTGTAAGCAAAATATTGAAGGCCTTTGAAGCGTAGAAAAATCTATTAGGCCTTCTTTTCCGTTAATTAAATGATGATCTAATCTTTAAGCTTTAAAGTGACGGAAAAGTACTGGAATTTTAAAAGTAGCATTTGAAAAGAATAGTTTTGGAGAACATTTTGAGACATTCAATAGAACCCCATTTTTTAATAAGATAATTATTTGAATTAAAAAAAAATGATTTACCTTGTTTTTAAAACGCACTAAAAATTAAAGAAAAATCTCTAAGCTTAACGTAGATTGTAAGCGATTCAGAACTTGCTACAAATTGTCCGAAAAGTTTGAGATTGGGAACTCTTAACAACTCACTAGTACGATTAAAAGGAAAAGCCTGAAACTCTAGCAAAAGTTAATCTACTTATATTAAAAACTGAGTATCTTTCTTTCTATCTATGTCACGCTTCTTTCTCCTGAACGCCACTGAACTGAAAGTCGAACCAGGTACCGATAGATAGGTAATTTTTCAGGCTTCATTAGTTTCAATTTATATAATTATACGATTTTAATTAGCGAAGGTATCAATTAATAAGTAGTCAAATTTAAAGCGATTAAGCCTAATAAATGATTAAATATGAAAACCATTGTTGCATTGCAAAACGTAGTTGCCATGAAACAGTAATAAAAATGATAATGAGAATTTTGAATGAAGGCTTAACTAAATCAAACACGAAACTCATATGCGGGCGACTTACGTAGTATTTTTATCGCTAGCTACTTGTAATATTTTGAAACATTCATTTGTTGAAGAGCCATCTACTTATATTAAAAACTGAGTATCAATGTCTGCTTTTTTTCCTTTGAGCGAGCTGAACTTACTGAAACTTTCCTCACCATCTTGAAGGCGCGAAGCATCTCAATAATTCGAATGATTTTTTTTATACAGGAAAAAAGTAAAGGCGTGAAGCGCCTGTTAGCGAGCCGCCTTGGCGGGGAGTAGTTTCTTGAAAGTTTCCTCACTATTTTCAAGGCACGAAGTGCCCGTGCAACGCCGGGTCACGCGCGTGGTATGTCTTGAAATCTAATGAACATTAAATTATACCAAATAATATAACATCAGAATGAAGTAAAAGTTAGAGAGGGGGCACGTTATGCATCAACATGCCGCAGGAAGCTAATCTAGCTGCCCTGGCAGCTAGTAGTTGCATTAAAAGTTAACTGAAAATTTTATTGCACTGCAAATAATATTAGCTGATGTAAGTTTCCTCGATGATTGTAACTATTTACACCTTGTTCGTTTATATATAACCTGACCCCGAACAAGGTTGAACTACGAATTAAGTAATTTTAGCTAATGACTTAAATGAATTAATTTGTTTCTACTAGTTTATTCTGAAATACAATGATTAAATAGACGACCTATAGAAAAAAAGCTAATCTTCGGGATTTATTTTTAAGTTTTCTAAATACTCAAAAAAAGGGGGTCATGCAGAATTTTTAATTTGTATTGCACATATTAACGATGTTTTTCACGTTTTACGAATTCTTGCCATATTCCTAACCTAAAAATATGGTTTTTCTCAAACTTAAAAAAAAAAAAAAAAGACAAAAAAATGTTCTGTGCATTATTTTTTCGCGCTTGAAATCCTTAATTGCAATAACGCAAACTAAAATAACTACTTAAAAAGAAACAAAAACCAAATATCGCTTATGTAACCGAATTGACAGGGAATTCTGTATCTCAGTTTTTGCCCCAAACTTTTCAGCAACTTGGCAATAAATCTACATGTCGAGGGCACAAATTTTGGCAATCTATTAACGAACTGTTGCTGATTTATATTGCTCAGTTTGCATAATGTAAAATACCACATACAATTACCGTCGACTTTTCCCTCAAAATTGCCTTTTTCAAACATTCAATCGCAACCAAAGAGGAATTATTAGATTTTTTTCAGAGCAAAACACGTTGTCCTTTTTCATCTTAACCAGTTTTTACATTGAAATTTAAAAAATAATCACAGCAAAACCTTTATAATTTGTATTTTCTTTAAAAAAACTTTTCCGGGGCAATTTCCTGTTGTCTTTATAATAATGTTCCCTAGAATACGTAGATTGTTTAATGATTACCAGAAATTTAACATATTAAATGTCTTTTGGACGAATTTCAAAATTAATTTAGTTACATTAATCAACTTAAGTCAAAAATTCAGTTAAAATGTGTTGAATGCCATTAAAATATGAGAGTAAAAGACATTAAATTTGGAAAAAAAAGGGATGGAATAGTTTTTGAACTAAAAAAGTAACTGTCATTTCCAGCATAATATTCACCATTTAGAGTAGAACAATCAAATTAACACGGCGGATGCCCAAACGATTTCAGTTAATTGAAGCATTTTCCATTCCAGCATAATTAGCTGCAATTAACTGAAGCATAACATATTTTGATGCGTACTATTGGAAATGATTTGAAAGATAACATTAAATCCTGATGCTCAATGCGATCATTAACTATAATGGGGGTGTTTCCTTCAGTCGGAAGCACTACTTTTAATCTTCTCTACTAATAATAAAGCTGAAAGTTTGTCTCTCTGTCTTTCCTTCTGTCTGTCTGTTACGCGCGTAGCGCCAAAACCGTTCGGTCGATTTTCATGCCACTTGGTACAAAATTAGTTTGTAGCATGTAGTTTTGCACCTCGAAGCGATTTTTCGAAAATTCCATTTCGTTCTTTTTCTATTCGAATTCTTAGCGGAAATTCGATAAAATAGGGAAGAAATATTTTATACACATTTTCAAGTCTTATGTCATTCGAAAGCTTGAAATTTTCTGCACAAAATGAAGTTTTTTCGAAGTTTCTACGATCATCAGGAGAGCTGTAACAATTGTTTTTAGAATCCCGGAATTCAAGGCTTACCTTCAGTAAAGCAAGCCAAACGATTCTAAAATGGTTAATGAAATGAATTATTTTATCAACGGAATTCAACTTTTCATGCTGTTACTATGGTTACGTGTTCATACTTATTTTTGTTTCGTTCTTTTTCCAGGGTTGCCAGAAGTAGTATTTTTGATACTACGGTAGTATTTTTTCGGCCCAAATAAGGAGCGTAGTATTTTTCTGGCCACCCTGTTTCCAATATACTAATGACTTAATTAAAAGATTTGGCGGATTTTTTTTCCATTTTTATAGATTTCGCATTTCAGCAATATTGATTTTGGCAACGTTTAGAAACAGTAGTAGGAGCGTCTATCGCCCATTTAGCGAGAAAGGGGTACCCAAAGCACAAAGATTAACCAAATATCGTATAAATTGTGACATTGCAACGTTCTTTTTAAAGTGTTTCATTTCGGAAAATGTATTGTTTTGTTTTTAAAGCTGGGAAAGGAAACTTTCTTCTTCTTTCAAATTTTGGTAAGATTTCTGTTGGTTTCTGTGAGCAACAAAATTGTTCTTATTTTCTCTTTTGGCTTATTTTTGTGCATCTCCAGTTGGGGTTTCATTTGAATGTCACAAGGGGATGCTTTACCCCTTTTTTGGAGTTAATCAGTGTTAATTTCAATGCAGATGAATTGGCGCGACCACTTGGCGATATATCGCCAAGCCTTTGGTCGCGAAGTATTTGTCGCCAATTTGGCGACATATCGCCAAGTTGGCGAATTTTTTTTTTTATTTGGACTCAATTTGGCGCTATTAGCGATATTTTGCCAATTTGGCGACAAATTTGCGATTTTTTTAAAAACTTTTTTTTGGGGGGGGGTTCAATTTGGCGCTATTGGTGATATTTTGCGAAAAATTCACTGAATGATGTTAAAATCGGCGATATTTTGGAGATTAATCATTGTAAAACATTTTTTTGCATTGTTTCGTGGCAAACTAGGGATATAAATGTTTGAATTGTTATCTTACTCCCTCCAAGCACTATTTTAGCACTTAAGGCATCTACTAAGAAATGTACACGTAAAAGGAAGTAGTGTAGGGCCCATACCAAATTTTTATATCATACTTTGAAGGAATTGTAGTTGAATTATAACTAAAATAGAGTATTTTTTCTGCTATATTAATTATTTTACAAATGAACTTTTAATTTTATACCACGGGCAAAGCCGTGCGGGTACCGCTAGTAACAAAATAAAATGAAACAAATAAATAAATAATAATAATAATAATATTAACAACAACACGTGGCTAGAAAATACTTTCATTTTCCCAACAGTTCATTTTTAATTATTCATTTTTAAATTCCCGATTTCTAAAACAAAGCGAGATCTCGTATGAAGCCACAAATGAGGAAACTTTGGTATGAAGTCAGGTCGTCACATCAGCCATTTTAGATCTCTAATAACCCAGCTCTGAGTTAATGAAAAATCCGATCAAAAATGCCGGTTCGTCTATATAGTAGCGTTGCTAACAGCAACTTGTTCGCTTGTGACGTCTGAAGTCGAAAACAAACACGATTAAGCGTCTTTTAGAATTATTTTATTTGAGAAAGAAATTGAACAACAATTAAGAAAAAAGTAACTTACTCTATATTTTCAACCGTGCTCTTTCAGTTTTTTTTTTGTTTTTAAAAAAGGGAAACAACCCAATCTATATATATATAAATGAATGTATGTATCCATGTATGTACCTTTTACCTATGTATGTCCTTTATGGACTCAAAAACTACCGTCGGATTTCGCTAAAAAAATCAGTTTTTTTTTGTGTCATCACTGAGCACATCAAGAGACCAATTAGAAAAAAAAATCTGACGGGTAGTTCTTTTTTTATTCCAATTTTAGTCAAACTTCCACATAAAATCTTCATCTCAACTACTTCTCAATAGTTAATTTTGCATTTGATTGTGTCTTTGCCCGTTACCATCGAAACGAGCAAAGTTTCGATGGTAACGCTTTGCCTCGCTTGAAATTTGAACTAAGGCTTCCCTCAATTCAAATAGATACGAAATGTTTCTTTCGTGAGTATTCACCTTTGAATCACGGGACGCGGGAGCGTCCCGCCCCGCCAAGAAAACCAAATACAAGCCGCCAAGAAATTTCCGTCACCAATAAAAATGTAAAAGAGCGACTAGGACTGTTTACGCGAGTAACCAAACCGGGGTTTTCACCCCTCTGTATCTCAGCCCCATAAAGATCCTTAGAGTTCATTTTTGGTATACTCAATCTCCAGCGGTCCCTGACGGTACATACTAAAGCAAAACATCCAGGACCCTCAGGGGGAGGGGTGATATATGTTATAAAATCGCTATTTTTCGCACTTTTTAAAAATTGTTTGACAGGGGTCCGGACTAAACGGTAACTCGGATTGAGCTCTGCTTTTGCACCCACATTTATTTTGTCCCAAAGCTCGGCATAGGGGGTTTTTCGACCCCCCACCCCCTCCCCCCTCGTTTTTATTTTCCGTATCTTTTCTCCCCGGGGGTCTTTAGTGTTGATTTTTGGTATCAATATTCTCGATGAGACATTGAGGACATTTTCCCAAAATTTACCCCCCGGGGTCATCGCACCCCAGAGTTATTAATGCTTAAAATTGGTCCGATTTCTATCTACTAGCTCTGTTCAACATCTGAGCATTTATGTTTTCATTGTTGGGCCACGAGGAAAGAAAACTCAATGATTTATAATTTCATCTGTTGCCAGTTTCTATTTGTTAACAAATAAAATATTTGTAATTGATTTTATTGCATAAGGCTTTTAAAAGGGATCTTCAATTTAGTTCATTTTAATATGAGATCGGCAGTAAGGGTTGGGGTTTTTTTTAAACTTTTAATTTAATCGTAGTATTGTTAGCAACTAGCTTTGTTTTGCGTCGGTTCGGGTGGTACATTGTGATTGATTTCAAATTTATCCTAGACTGAAGAAGATCCTTGAACTTTTGCACCAAATACATGCTGCCAAGAAAACCACAGATGTCGGACCGCCAAGAAAAATGTTGAAGGGAAAAAAAACAAGCAAAGTAAATTTTGAAGAGAAAAAAAAAAAAAAAAACAGGCAAAGAAATAATATTATTGCAAAAATATGTGATATCTTCCCAAAAACAACAGTGTTGTAAAAAAATCCCCCGCCAAGAAAACCTTAAATACTCAGCCTTAAAAAGTTATGATATCGAGTTTTCCCGCCAAGTTTGTGCCAAACTACAACTAACCTGTATGTATAGTTCTTTTAAATTGTTTTCAGTCCTGCCAGGCGGGAAGTTTTTACTCATTAAGCAACCACCTCACAAGACAAAGCTTCCCGCCTGGCAAAACTGAAAACAATTTAAAAGAACTATACATACAGGTTAGTTTTAGTTTGGCACAAACTTGGCGGGAAAACTCGATATCATAACTTTTTAAGGCTGAGTATTTAAGGTTTTCTTGGCGGGGGATTTTTTTACAACACTGTTGTTTTTTGGAAGATATATAATACTTCTGTTTTTAATTTTTCAAAAGTGGAAACGCAGTTTTTTAGAAAATTATCACAGATAAATCACACATTTAAGTTTGATTTACCCCTGACACACAAAGGAAGGGGAATTATGTGTTTGACGTGTAAGTGCACTTTGCAGATTAAACGGATGAACCGATTTTGATTTTTTTTTTTGTTCAAAAGGGGAGTTGATCGAGAGTGTTCTTAGCTAGGTTGCGTCTTCGGATGGTATTAATTATCGAAGATATTAATTAAAAACCTTTGAAGGGTTTTTCGGGATTTTAGCAGTGAAAACATACTTCAAAACTTAAAAAATAGCATTAAATGAAAGAGAAAAATTTACTGCGTCTTATTCGATGTAATTGGATCTTCCATGGTCTATAGAATGCGAGTTATAACGTTTTTTAGCAAGTGTAGCTTAGCCTTTATTCACGCAATCGGAACCGTTGTCATTGTTGGCAGACAAGGAAAGCAAACTCTTATAATTTATTAAAATGTTTATCAGTTGCCAGTTTCTATTTTTCAGCGAATAAAATACTTTTTCAAAGGGCTTTCAGTTTTCCTCATGATTCTGGTTTTGTTGACAAGCAAATTTTATTTTAAGTTTGATTTTACGTTGTCCTTCACGCCAATTTAACTGACCACGTTGTCACAAAAAATACCTTCTTGGATTTTACATGTTGCATTTTAACCCGTGCGACGCCGGGCATATCTTCTAGTTATTTATTAATCAATTAAAATTATATTTCTGTTAATTACAAAATTAAATGAAAAAATGATCACGTGTGAAAATTACTCGGAGTTAAAGAGGGTTTCAAGAACCATTCTCCTCGTCGTAAAATGAACAATTGGCTAAACATACAAACTCTTTCTTTCTCTCTTTATCCACACACACACACACACACACACACACACACACACACACGTATATACTTTTGCGACACTACGGGAGGGGTAGGCGTGAGGGCGATCCGCACCGGACGTCACTTATTTAAAGGGTTGGTGATTAAAATGAATCTTAAAGAGAAATATCAATACTTTAATTTAGAAAATGTCCCCTAATATATCTTAAATTGTATTTATTCTATTAAATTTTAATGAAAATGAAGCACATTATTGTGCTGGAATGGGGCGGTGTCATAAGCGTCTTAGGCAATTTTTTTTATAAAACGCATTCTAAAGTTATACTTGTCGAAAAAATAAAAACAATTACATTCGGAAAATTGTAATAACTTAATTTGTGCATAAACTATTAAAGAGTTTTGCATTTTGATGAGGAAGGTGAGTAATAACATTACAAATCACTGCCCCGGGTGACACCCAAGCTTCGAATGTCACTGATATATTGAGAGCAATAGAGATAAATACACTGTCTGCAGTAGAATTGCTTTCTAGTCTTTTAAACTATTTAAGTTGTTATTAGGAACTTCAATTCTTGGTAGATTTGTAATGTTTTTTTTTTATTATATTTTTGCATATTTGGTGTGTAGTCAGACGTGCAAGGGTCAAATTGCCATATAAAACAACACAATCACAGTAGATTCTCAGAAAAATGTATTGTCTTGAATTCGCAGCTTGGAATATGAATAAGCTTGTTGACATTCTGAGTGCATACATACATTTGTAAGCAAACGACAGATAAAAATTCAACAGGAATAAGAGGCTAGCCCCAAGCCGAAACATCATTTTTTGAGAACGGTTTGATAACTGAGTCACGTGTTCCTCGAGGGAAGAGCTATGTATCGGTTATTATCTTAAATCCGAAATGGCTTTCTTGGACAGGGTATAAAGTACAAAACTAGAGCTAGAAATAATCATTTCCATAAAAAACACGACTATAAAAAGGCTTATATGTTTCGATTTCGCTGCCCCCCCCCTCCCCGTGATTTTTACACATTTCAGAAACAAAATTGTTGAATTGAAAGTTTTTAATTCAGGAAAAAAAGTTTCTAAAATACATATTAAACACATACATTTACTTGAAACATTGATAACCTAGATTAAACAATCTTGTGTGAGATTTTACCTACGATGAAATTAAAAATACAATCTGTTAAAAATTGGCATAAAAGAAATCAAACCGAATGTATCCCACATCCATTTTTGCTCAAGTAAACATAGCTTCTGTTTCAATTTATAATTAAAATTTAATTATTAAGCTCGGCCACTTTACGTTTTCACTACCATATTTATAACGTGTATGGGCGATTCTCGGTAAACTCACAATTTTTCACACGAAATCTGCCCGGGCACGGTTTTTTGAAATGTTCGTATAATTATAATACTATTGCTCAGAAAATGAATCTATTACTTTGGTTTGAAAGAGGGCCAATTGAAGTTTGTGTTTTTCTGATAAATCATGATAGGGGATAAGTCCCCCGCCTGGTATAACTAGGCTGGGGACTGTGCCAGGTGACTGTGTTTTTGCTCTTTGTTGCGTAATATCTGCAAAACTATTGGAACATAATTAGTTACGAGACTACCTATAAATTTAGGCACAAATCGTGGATATAATTACTAATATGTTTTATAATTAAATTAACTGACATTAATAAAATCACTTCCCAGAGGACTGTTTTCGCAACGACCCTGATGCATATTTTCATCACAAATGTGGGTCTCAAACTAAGCAAAGTAGCGTTTCAACACCGTTCTCGGCGATTTCGGCAAATTCACACTGATTACTTTAAACTTCATGCCAAAAATAATTTGCAAAAGTTATAGATCTTTCGTATTACAGCTTTGAATTTGTTGCAGGGGACTGTTTGAAAAAACTCCGGACAGAATTTACATGACAATGTTAAGTTTTAGAAATACGTAATTATACCTTATTTCATAAGAAAAATATAGCTTCATTATTGTATTTTTAAATATTAATTGCCAAATTTATGTAGTGTTAATAGGTTTTTTGAAATACTATCTTTAACAGTTAGACTATGGGCTTGGGACGGCCAGGGGACTGTATTTGGCGCTTAGATAATTTCTAGAAAAAAAATTAAATTGTTATCACTCCAAATACAATTGGGTCACAAAGTATTAATGCTTTACTTGTATTAAGAGCGATAATTACTTTATTATATTTCATCATTTTTAAAATTCTCAGTCCGGACAGCCAATTACCAGTTTACAGAGAATCACCCGTATATAAGTGGTGCTGCATCAATAAAAAATGAAAACATTGATGTTTTGAAACATGGATGGTACTGATACATTGACTACAAAAACATCAAACCATTTTTAATGTAGATTCCCGTGCAATATTCTCCAAAAACTGTTTCAATGCTAGAGCTAAATTTAATGAAATTAATTTATTAGTTAAGGGGTTACAGTACCTCAAAAATGACCAAAAGACCAAAAAAAATTTTATTGCTTATTTCAAAAGTAAAAGTTATTTAAAACACTCAGAAAAAAACAGCATTGTTCTAGCTAAATTATTTAAAAAGTTATGAATGACTTTAGGGCATACATGCTATGTGTTCTAATGGAAAAGCCAAACTTTAAAGTGCTTTTTCTCGGTGATCAGTTTTTAGTGTTTCTATGTTACTAGAAATGCTAAGGAATTTTTTCTATTAAAGATATAACTTTAAAGCAATACTTTTTGCATTCAGGATAATATATTTAACAAAACTGTGCATTGAATAAGCGTTTTTTAAATTACAAAAATTTTTAGAGTTTGTTAAACCTCGAAGAACAAAATTTTCTAAGATTTTTTTACATAAAAGGTCACAAAATATTTTCTAATCAAAATATAAGAAAATGAATGCACAGATTTGTTGAGGTTTTCCTTGTGATCATTTCGCAAAAAGAAATTTTGAAATTAGTGCAGAAACAAAAAAGCCTTAGGGTTTTAAAAAAACTGAAATTTTCTTACATTTTTCAAATTTTCAAAAAAAGTTTTCAAAATTTTTGATGTTTGAAAATAAATTATTGATTTTTAAACAAGTGCAGAAACAAATATTTCAAAGAATTAACTTTTTCACTTAAATTAAAGAAATTTGTTAGAAAGGTACTGTAACCCCTTAAGATTTTTTTTTAACTGTTTAAGAAAAGCTAATAAATAATGACAGTAATTTAATAATAGCATTCCGAATTTAGTTTTGTAATGATAGCTTATACATTTAAAGTACAAACACATGAAACATCCATACAAATTTAGTAGAATGCTTTTGTACCATCTTTTAATTATCTACCTGAGTGTTACAAAAACTGAAAAAAAAAATATTGAATAATTAGTGCGAATCAAAGAATTCGTAAAGTTTTTCTAAGTTGCACATACAAAATAATATGCACATACAAAAAAGAAAAGAAGAAAGGGAAAGTGTAGAAAAGAAGAGTAAATATAACCCATGGTAAATGATTGTACTTAGCACAGCTACTTCTAATGAAATTGTTTAGAATAATTGTTCAAATTATATTTAAAACTCAAATTATGTCCATAGATTATAAATATAAAAAGTGACTTGAAATGCATACTAAGTAGATACTTGTTCAAAGCAAAATAATACTTTTTTTAAATTAATAACGTAGTGAGAGGGGGGGGGGGGCTCATATAGATGCTAGAGAAAAACTATAAGAAAAAAGTATTTGTTAATAATTGGGGAAAACTTTAGAAACACTCAAGATTTTTTTCAAGAGTGCTTTGGAAAAATGGAGTGTTTAATTTTTTGCAATTTTGCTCATTTTTATTGGACAATTAACAATCTTTCCGATGTAATAAACCATAAATTATTAATAAAAAAATTTCAACAAAACTGCAAACTAAAAACATATTCACATTGTTACATTTTAAAGAACTTTTTTGTCCAAATATAAAACATCTTTATTGAAAAAACATCGACCCTCAAACATCGATGTTTTAACAGGAACATCGACGCTTCGAAAAAACCGATACCAAATGCTGTATCACTAATACATATATGTATTAACATATAACTTTTTTTTTTTCAAATTTAGACCTTTTGAACAATATAACCTTCTTTAAAGAGATAAATAAAAAGCACATTTTATTTGATGACACTGCAAGCTGTTGATATTATACCCAGTGACCAACTTTTACTCTAACTGTATAGCAATTCGATTTTTTTTCCTGCTCTTTAACGACGATTGAAAACTTCGACCTTAAATGTGCAATAAAATGCTATACCATTTGGAGCAATAAAAAATAATTCGTTCAACATCAGTTGGGGAAAAATCGCCATCCCGCTATCAGAAAATCATCAAACAAGAATGTTCCACACGAGGGGGTGTTTATGGCTTTATCAGTTTCATAAACTTTCCGGCGAGTCAATGATGTGTTGAGCTATGGCCGCTCAATAATGTTGGGCTGCAATCTAAAATGAGGCGCAATTTTTGGCGGAATATTAAAATTAATCGTTAATTAAAAGTTTCTTGAGTAAAAAGATATATATATATATATATATATATATATATATATATATATATATATATATATATATATATATATATATATATATATATATATTGTAAATGCTTAATTCGAAGGCATTACTTATCAGATTTAATTAGCCTCGAGTGGCCAAAGTTCTTATGGGTAACGTTTATGACAATTCCATAACTGACAAATCAACATATTTTCATTTTACGAAACTTTAAATTGTTTTGCGACCTTATTCAGAGAAGATGTTTTTTTTTTTTTTTTGATTTAACTCATATATACATTTTTTTAGAAATATGGCGCATTTTACATACAAAAGTGTTCAAAGACAACACGATATTCAGTGTGAAATTTAGTTTGATACATTTTTTAAATATTTCATTTTTGGAGGCTGATAATTATTATCAGATAAATATTAGTATACAATTCAGTAAAAAAAATAATATCCACTTACTATAAGCTTTCTCTCTAAAATGAGCTTCCATGCAACTTCAAGAAAGGATTTATCATAGTTTTGAAATAAGTATATATTTTTTAACCCATAGTACATTTTTCCCACTATTCTACCGTACATGGCATAATCTGCTACAGCGTAAACTATTAAATTATTTGTCAAAAATGAAAATGTAGTTTTAAAATGTGTAAACAATAGAAATTATAGAAGTCTGAAGACACTATTTTCTTTTTAGCAATGATTTTTTCATTTGAGGTTACGTTATGCAAAGCATTTATGGTAGTTTAGCAACAGCCATTTGGATACATAATGTTTTTATTTATTTACGTAGTTTTTAATTTTCTTGATTCCATATTCTCGAAACAACTCCAGCGCTATTGTAGCGAAATTTAATGGCATAAATGTATTATACTTATAGATGATTAATAGTAATAAGTTGTATAAAATTTATTAAGTAATAAAACTAGAATTATTAAAACAAAATATATCTTTCAGTCGTAGAAAGAGAATAAAGCAGTATCACAAGAAAATAATTACATTACTTTTATTGTGATACGACACAATGTTATTGTGTCTTAATATTAATTTCTTCTTGCTATGCAGAGCTATAGTGTTTTCAAGTTGTTGATCTTTGCAAATCGAAAAAAAAAAAAAAAAAAATCTAAAATATAACCCCCAGTAAATAACTTCAAAAAGGAATTTATTTTTTCGTTTAATTCAGTTGAGTGTATATTTCCATTTTCCTGCCAATACCACGATCAAAAAACATGGTAGCGAACCCTTTTAGGAATATTTTGCAAATAGAAAACGCGATTTTAAAAAGCTGGGGGCTTATATATCACTTAAATAATACACACGAGAAAAACAGCCTCATCCTCTTATGGTAACCGTCGCAGAAATTGACCAGGAAACTGCTTAACTTATTTATGTTATTCATTCATTCCAGCTGAGCCTCTGCTTCCCGTTTCGGTCAATATTAAATTCTAAGGACGTCTCCGCAGGGATTAGTTTCTCTTTTTCATTTATTTCCTCGTTTTTCATTATGACAGAAACGATTTAACTCGAATTTCCCCTGATAGAAGTCGCTTTCTTCTTATTCCTCCAAGTTAACAAAAATGAAATTGTCTATTTCTTCAAATAAAGTTGTTATATTCAAAAAGGAGAGATAGATAGATAGATAAAGAGATGGAGAGAGTTAGAAACATTTTAAACTAGTTGGGAATGGAACTTGTTCGCATAATACATTTGTTTGAAACGTAAATGTTTAAAATACGGACCAAAAATGGAGAATGGGAAAGGGATCGAAGAATCAACTGGCAAATAATGTAATGTTACTCTTAAGAAAAAACACATTGGGATATAAAGTGCTGGTACTATGGTGTATTAAAAAGGCGACATAAAATTAAATATCTCATTACGAAAAGGAAAGCATTCTCTGAAATTTTCTATTAGAATTTGGAAATCAGTACGTAAAACCTCCCTAATAAAGACAGGGTAAGTTTTAAAGTATTTGCCACAGTTATTTTAAGAGTCCCTATGATAAAGAAAATAATACCGAAGAAGGCATTTCAAAGTAAAGAGGACTTTTAAAAGGACATTAACTGTCCCTTAATAAACGCTATCAGAATTAAAACAGCAGTCTGCAAAAATGTCTACTACAAGAAGAACATCAATCTCTTCGGATTTTAATTAGCTAAAGGAAAATAATTCCTCAGTACAGTTAACAGTCTCGAAAATTTTTATTAATTTGAGTACAACGCTAAAAATCTCCTTGAAATTTAAACCAAAAAAGCGCCTCTCAGGCCCGTCATTTGGGGGTGGGGGAGGGGGTCAATTGCCCCCCCCCCCCGACTTTGGGAACTCAATGTATTGGCATATAAGTGGGCGTGGTTTCTGCTACTTTTCGGTAAATTTTACATTGTGTATGCACCCTTTGCCCCCCCCCCCCGGAAATTTTCGAAATGACGTCCCTGGCGCCTTTACTGGTTGTCAGCGTGGTGTAGAAAATTGATATAAACTCACGAAAAAAGGAGAAGAATCATAAGGAAACTAAGGTAAATGTAAACACTTGAAATCCCAAAAATCGACCAAAACATCAGTATTTTTTAGCTTCAAAATATTCTCCAAGCTGTTAGCTTTCAAACAATGCTAATATGTTGCCAACATTCGGACTATTCCTCGAGTTACAGGGTTTTTTCATGGAGCGCTGTCATTCTTTACAACATGTTTCCAAATCTTTAACTTGATTTCTGAAGAATCGTTTTTTTTTTTTGCCGAATGTTGCTTTCTTCTAAACATGGTAGCACAACAGCGAATGGAACAATCATCATTGTTTTAATACCATTAAATTCTGCATTATCATGTGGATGCAGTCTGCCGCAATCATAACTATTAGTTAAGTAGTACATTTTAAATGGGTTTTTAAATTGCAAATATTTGATTTTTGGTATTCCTTTAGCTAAGAAAATCATGAAAAAATTATTTTAGACTTTGAGGTCTTGTCCACATGAACCATCATATTAGAATTGTTTTTCGCCAAAACTTATGTGTCTAGATAAATTATATTTTAAGAAATTGTGCTTCGAAAAATATGCTAATTAGCTAATTAAATCTTAATTAGTTAATTACAAGAATACCTCTCTTTATTTTTTTTTCAGAAAGACGTTTAAACATACGCCAGTTATTTACTGTTAAAAAACAACTTTTTATTTGTGGAAAAGAAAAATATATATCCAAGCGTGTAGGCACAATTTAAAACCGGCACACCCGCAGAATGTAATGTAAGCTATACACATTAATTATACTTTTATGTGCTTGTTCATAAGAGAAATGGAAACATAAAATTTAAATCATTCAAGGGATATACAGTCGAATCTTTTTCAAACGTCAGAGAAAAAGAATTACAATTGATGAGCGTAAAAAATTTAAATTACAATTAGTGACACACCACTTAAATGTTATTTCATTTCATTTCATTTCACACTCCAGGGTCCCCCGTACCTACCACAGCTTCGTGGTTTAACCGGGATAGGGCCCTGAAGAGCACGCTGATCTTAATTTTGAACCAGAACTTAGGGTCGAGCAAACCCTAGGCCCAGCACCCCCAGAGGTATCATTTCACCTGGAGGACTTTGTGACCACGACATTTTTAACGCCTCCCAGCCACCATTAATCAAGACGGTGGATCTTTGATCGCCTGGGATCGAACCCGGGTCCCTCCGGACACGAGTCCAATGCCTTACCGATCGGGCCACTACGGCCCCACCTCAATGTTAAACTTGCAACCTCGTTTCCAGTGGAATTACAAGAATACAACGAACTTCGTCTTTTGCAAAAAGAAAAAAATTGTTTGATTAGCAGTTTATTTTAAATTCAACTGGTTATATCTATAGTCCAACAATTCCTGGGTGTCATGTCACTTAGTAAAAAAAAATGCGACTAAATTTACAGACCCAGACTCTTTCAGAAGCCATGTTACACCGAATTTTTCTATACCCTGTTAGTTTTCACATATAAAGGAACAAAAATGATTTTGACACCATACCACCATTTTAAATGCACCATTTAAATGATAAAAAAATCCACAGCCTATGTATTTCTTTAAAGATAATTTCCGAATGATAATGAAATTTTAGACGCAAATAAATTTTGGTTAGTGACTATTAACCCTTTGACGGTTATGGAAATGAGCAGTTTCCGTTTACTTAATTCGCGCAGCATTAGGAGTAAACAGTAGTCGAATGTGGCAGCTGTTTTCCCCCGCCGTTCTTCCGAAAATGTCACCTTTCTCTGGCGATGCCGTAGATAGCTCGCCTAGCGTGTTTTAAAAATTTCTTAAAGTATTTATAGTACAGTACATCAGTGCAGAATGATAATGGCGAACGAAGTCAGCTCGTCAGCGTGCATTGGGGAAAAATTTCACTACGCGAGTAGTGCTCGTTACTAACCATTTCGGTCAAAATCTTGCTCCCGAGCGGAACTCGTTTCGTGCATTATGAAGCACGATTCGATTGCGAGCTGAACTCGTTCATAACCATCAAAGGATTAAAGTGACTTTTGCATTAACTGCTTGAGTTATCTATAAATTAAGCTCGAAAATATATAAAGGGCCGAAAATTTATGGTCTTTTACTTATTAAGTTACTGCTTTTATCAAAATATGGGAGATATATAAACGTTTTTTGTTTTTTGGGTGCTCTTTTGGAAGTAACAGGTTTTCAATTAATCCAAAATTTAAATTGAATTGCTAAGTCTTTAGCTTGCTTGTCAAACAAGAGCAACAATTTTGAAAGCAATAAGTCTTGCTGATTGGTTAATTTCTGACGGATTCTCTTTTTCCCATATATACAAATGATAAGCTAGATTTTTTTTCTTTTTGAACTACTGAATTCATTATTATTATTATTATTATTATTATTATTATTGTATTACAAATTTGATGAATTTAATTTTATATGGACCTTTTGAAAACTGCGGGGGACCCCTGATTTAGTTTGCATTACTTAGTGTTGAACGTAATGAGTCCTAAAATCAAAGCAATACAAGTACATTTTCAAATACGTGCAACGCTTTTGCAATTCGCGAATTGGAAGCGATCGAGAACCGAATCAATTCGAATAGTACCTGGTATTAAAGCAAATACAGCCCACATTTTTTCCTATATTTGTCGTCAGAAAGTGTTCAGAAATGATTTCAATCGGCCATTTTATTTTACCTTGAAGCTTGATTGTAATTGCAAAGATCAATAAAAATAAAAATAGTAATAGTAATAGTAGTAATAATAATAACAACAATAATAATAATTAATAAATAAAAATTAATAAAGTACGTTACGAATGCTTCAAATTTTCATTATTAAATACAGGTTGTAAAGAAAAAAAAAAGTCATGATATGAGATGAGATACCAGCATTGCATGATATTATGACATGCATCCCTCATTTTAATTATTAATTTCAGTACTAACGATTATTTTCATCTGCCACTTAATTGTTCAAAAAACGAAAAACTAAGACAGATAGGTTTGAATTTATTCTAGATTTTTCTCCACATATTCCCATGAAAGTATCTATATATATATATATTAAAGTGCTGTTAAGAACACATTTTTATGTAATCAATTTCTGATAATGTGGAAACTTGCCCACATTGCCCTCCTAAGAATGGGAAAAATAATTTTAATAAATATTTAGTTATGTTTGAAATCGTTTCAAATTTTTCATTACCGAGTTTGATCTCAATGTTATCTGCTCAAAAGAAAAAAAACATCTGGGCTTTCATATTCTTATACCTTTCCACCAGCCTCTGTCACAAGTTTTACACTACTGACTGAGTATGGCACGAAAAATTTAACCTGTTTGTTGAAATTTCAATGCCCCAACACGGAAATTTCAACAAGTGATCCAGAATTAGCTATTAAAATGTCAGTTCCCTCAGCTATTCTCAATGATGAAGCTGTGCTGAACTGGGTGTTAAGACTGTTTCCTAAGTTAGCCCGCCACGCACAATGCAAACACTTGAACATTTGTAGTAAAGACTTACGATTCATTTGGTTTGAAATTAAAAAAATATTGTTGAAAGAGGATTCTCCCCCCTCCCCCTCTTAAAACAATATTTTATACTTTTGCTTGAAATTAACAAGATCTTTCAGGACAATTCGGAATGGAAAAGAAGCTCCCGCCGTAACACCGCGTTTTACTTATGTGTTTTCTTTCAAACAAGTGATCGAAATTGCATAATTAACATCTTTCTTTTCACATAACTTTATCAAAAATGGTATTGCATATATTTTTTGTGCAGTCGTCTGGAGGTCCCTGACCAGATGCAACTGGTCTCTTAGTCGACTATGACATTGATCATTCGGAGATAGTTGCTACGTACACTTTATGCAATTTTGCCATAACAAATGTCAGACATTACAGGGTGTGCGTTGACTACACGACATGATTAGTATTTATCATAAACTTCTAAACTAAAATGTGCAAAAGCCTGAAGGTTCGAGAAAGTTATAATTATTCTTTAGGGAAGCTTTATAAGATAAACATTGAATTAGTAATAATGTTAAAAATGGTCTTAAAAATATTGTTGAAAGAGGATTCTTTTTCTCCTCTTCCAACAATGTTTTATGCTTTTGCTTGATATTTAGCAAATGCTTTCCTAACAATTTGGAATAGAAAACAAGCTCCCGCCAGAACACCGCGTTTTATAAATTTATTTTTCTTCCACACAAGTGATAGAATTTGCATAATTAACGTTTTTCTTTTCACATAACTTTATCAAAAATGGTATTGCATATATATTTGTACAGTCGTCTGGAAGTCCCTGACCAGATGCAACTGGTCTCTTCTCTCCAGATAGTCGACTATGACATAGATCATTCGGAGATAGTTGCTACGTACACTTTATGCAATTATGGCATAACAAATGTCAGACATTACAGGGTGTGCGTTGACTGCACGACATGATTAGTATTTATCATAACCTTCTAAACTAATGTCTGCAGAAGCCTGAAGGTTCAAGAAAGTTATTAATATTCTTTAGGGACGCTTTATAAGATAAACATTGAATTAGTAATAATGTTAAAAATGGTCTTAAAAATATTGTTGAAAGAGGATTCTTTTTCTCCTCTTCCAACAATGTTTTATGCTTTTGCTTGATATTTAGCAAATGCTTTCCTAACAATTTGGAATAGAAAACAAGCTCCCGCCAGAACACCGCGCTTTATAAATTTATTTTTCTTCCACACAAGTGATAGAATTTGCATAATTAACGTTTTTCTTTTCACATAACTTTATCAAAAATGGTATTGCATATATATTTGTACAGTCGTCTGGAAGTCCCTGACCAGATGCAACTGGTCTCTTCTCTCCAGATAGTCGACTATGACATAGATCATTCGAAGATAATTGCTACGTACACTTTATGCAATTTTGGCATAACAAATGCCAGACATTATAGGGTGTGCGTTGACTGCAGGACATGATTAGTATTTATCATGAACTTCTAAACTAATATCTGCAGAAGCCTGAAGGTTCAAGAAAGTTATTAATATTCTTTAGGGAAGCTTTATAAGATAAACATTGAATTAGTAATAATGTTAAAAATGGTCTTAAAAATATTGTTGAAAGAGGATTCTTTTTCTCCTCTTCCAACAATGTTTTATACTTTTGCTTGATATTTAGCAAGAGCTTTCCTAAAAATTAGAATAGAAAACAAGCTCCCGCCAGAACACCGCGTTTTATTAATTTATTTTTCTTTCACACAAGTGATAGAGTTTGAATAATTAACATCTTTCTTTTCACATAACTTTA